>SMLS01049817.1:0-25636 GCA_004785975.1 Popillia japonica | reverse complement strand
TAAATTTATAGCGATGCAAAAGTTAAAACGCTTTTAAAATTCTCAAATGTGACGGCAAAAAGAATGCAAACACTAAACAACAACTTTTTTCCTTGTACCTTGTACCTTGTTTTTTCTGTATTAGGACACTTTTTTTAACTGTTTTCTTGTGAATAAAAATAAACATCTTAATACTTCCTGAACGTAGTTTTTTATTTTGCATTCAAAAGTGTTAAAAAAATGTGGGCGTTCCGTTTAAAAAAAAAGTTGGACGTATTGCCGATTAAACCGGAAGTGAAAAAAATATAAACTGTATTGCATAAAATGCATTTATATTAACTATATCCCCATACCAAATTTCAGAAATCATAATTTTCAAATAACGAAGTTATTCGACCGTTCCGGGACTTTTTACTAAAGCTGTATAAATAATTCCTTCTCTGTCAAGCAATTGCAAAACGTCTCAGTTTCTGAAAGATTTTATTTATTTGTATCTCCCAGCTGAAATGCTATTAAGTACATGTTCAAAATTCTTGTGCTCAACAAACCTTTCCAACCTTGTAGTACAGCTGAATTTTTTTGCTGTGGATCTACTTTCGAAAGTTGTGGAACTAATTCTGCATGTTCTTCAGAGCCTTGCTCTCATCTGGATATGCTGAGTCAATTCCAGTATCATCAGTATACAGAATAACATTCTGTGAAGCAGTCTCACATTATTCACATATCTACAGGTACAACCATGAATCTACTATACCTACTGCTTTGTGGCACACCCTTTGTTGTTCGTTTTGTGTATCCCACCTTTCCACTTATTTCTACCACGACTTCCCTAATAGATTCAGCACTAGGTTGTAATGAATAAGTTCGAACGCTTTGGAAAAGTCCACAAACATGCAGAAGACTTGTAGCCTTTCGTCTTCCCTTTCATTAATGGCGCTGCCAAAATCTTACAGAAGTGCTCTCTTGGTAGACTTATTGATGTTCATCTATAATTTTATATTTTTGTATAAATTTCGTCAGCAGATTTGCCACATGCTTCTACATTACTTTTTCCAGAATTGGCAACAATGAAATTGGTCTTTAGTTTTCGCATTCTTTATGACTTCCTCTTTTGTGTATTGGTCTTACTGCCAACGTCAGTTATGTTATTAATTTCGTTGGCAATGGTCATTTTAGTCACTTCAGGACAATAGGTAGACTGTAGGTTCCCTTATCTGCTTCCTTGTTTAAGTTAGGGTCATAATCACATACCGTTACCGTCAATATCTCGTCAAAGTATTCCGCAAAATCTCCTATCTCCTTAGGTTCTGTCTTCATATGTATTATCTTACTATCCATACTAGCCATAATGCTTCTTCTCCCTGATACTTCATTAACTCATATCCAAGTCTTCTTCATATCATTCTGGATAATGGAATAATTCTCTTCGCCTTCTACTTTTTACATTTTATCACTTTGTTTCTTGCTTTTTTATTTAGGTATTACTTTTTACTTCTTCTCTGAGTTCTTTATTTTCTGTTTGTTTTTGCATATTTGAACCCATCTCTCTTTTATACTCATGTTATTTCTTCATTTATTAATGGTTTAAAGCAACTAGTCTTTTTGTTTTGAATTCCTTCCATTTTGAAGCTTCATCTCCTGTCAAATCCTAGCTTCCTATCAAAAGTGTGTCCATTTTCCTCCTTTAAATTATAATTTTATTGGAAATGAATGATGAAGAAGAGAAAATGCGCAAATATGTCAGAATGTTTTGAATTCTAAATCTCTAATGAAGTTCTGACGAATCTGATGAGATCTTCCAGAAAATTGTTATACAAATTATTATTTCTCGAGATTCTTGCGCTAACATGTTGTCTTGCTGAAAATATTCTACTGTTATTATGACATCCTAGTTCATCTGCAGACCAAATTCTTACATTTTGCATGTTTTGCCTCAAATATTATAAATATAAAATAAATTGAAAATATGAGGACCTATAATTTGCATTTAAGTTTGACAGCTGTCAAAATTTTAAGTTGTCAAAAGCGTCTCATTTGTACCAACCTTAAATCACTTAATTAATACTAAAAAAGCTTATTCTAACGATGAAAGTTTTTGAGGTTGCGGTATATTATGTTAAGTACCTATAAAAAAAACTAAAAGCAAAAAATCTATTAATATTCAAATCAATTCGAGGCAAAACATCGAATTATTAACGACGCAACTTTACTAAATTCTCATCCTATAATTTTCCCCGATAAATCACGATATATAATTAAATATTCCATACCGCAGATTCCTATTCATACAAATCACTAAACATAATAACATCTACGCAAACATAATTTTGAATTTTTTTCTCAATTTATATCTCGTATCTGGCATACCCACACGTTATTGGAAATAAATGCTAAACACTCCATAAGCACCTGTGTATGTATTTTATTTATGTACATATGTGTATACATATACATATATGCATACATAGATGGGGGGATAGAAATATACTTTGATACGGTATTATATTAATTATTTCTCCATGCGGATTAATTTCAAAATACAGAGAACAACGCGCATTTTATCTTGTCATCGCCAACGACGATTTGATTAATTCTAACTAATAATAATGGGAAACTAAATAATTCTCGCAAATCAGGCAGTGTGCAGCTGTTACAATGTATGTGGGATATAATTTCCGACGGATTTGTATTCATGTATAATTTATTTTAAATATTCTTATGGGAGTTATGAAAATACAATGGAGAAACTGATGGAAATAGTATAGATTTAGTTATATTGTAAATGTAACCTAATTATGTTGCTTGTTCGTAGACGTCAATGGATTTGTATTTTATAATTTCCTACTAGCACAGTACTCACGTATGTATGTACATATATTGTGTGTATTCTTTAGCATACCAGCTCAGAAATATGAAATCTCTGTGAGAAAGTCACTTAAATGAGTTTAACAAGTATATGGTAGCTATTCTTGCCATGTATTCTCCAAGGTGGCAGTGCTCTCTGAGAAAACCAACACCCAAACCAACAAGTACAAGTAATTTGTTTCTGCTTAGTTCGAGCATAGTCCTTGCTCTTTTCTTATTGAAGTTTCCAAGGACTACCTTGGAGTGTCCTAGACTAGAACGTTTCTCCCAGAGGAATGTTCCAAATTTCTCCTTCCTATCTATTTTCTCTGCCTAGTTTGTTTTGGTTTTCCTAAGCATTCGCAGAAAAATGTCGATCCGATAATGTTAGAAGTCAACATCGTTATGACTGCTTGACTGGCGGAGAAACAGCGGAAGTCGACAGTGGAAGATTCCAAAACACTTACAGCAGAAAAAATATCAAAAAACAATTCATTTTAATTTTACGCATACTTAGATTCAAGAAGATAAACTAAGTCCTCGTGAGCAAACTGGAATTGGAGCCTATAATCGCAGATGGGCATTGTTGTATTGGTGCCAATTTGGTTGTGCTTTCTGTACCAACATCGAAGATTTCAAGTGCACCTATCACAGGCTTTAATAAGGACGGTTTTGTGGTAAGGGTGTGGGGTATGTTGCATAATCTTGCCCAAAGACGCTAAGGTTGTCATTCTGACCAAATTTAAATACAAAACAGTAAATACATATACCATCTTCTGGCATGGGAAGACTTCTTATTCTTGTTCTCGTTTCTCTAATGGTTTGTTTTCTCCATTTCAATCTCTATTTTCTCGTTCTCATTCGTGTAGCATTGAGGACCACAGCACTACATCTTCTGTTTAGCATTGTTTTCTGATCTTCCTACTTCTTCTCAGGTCCCTGAACGTATTCCTTACTGTTGTTCTTTGCTCGTAGCAGTTAGTTTCAACCTTATGAGCTCGACTCTCCAAAATGTACATCACCACAGCTATACCGCAAATCTTTCACTTTACTGGAGGTTGGTATGTAGTTGCTTTTCAAGGTTATTTCCCTTAAGACATCCGATATTCTATGGTCAGATTAATGTGTCCAGATAAGTGGGATTAGAATAACTGCCTCTATTATTCTGTTATTAAACTCTAGCTTGCATCGGCGTGGTTCCCCCAGTAATTACCATTGTTCAGGTTCAAATCCAAAATCAGGGATAATTTTTCAAGGAATTTCCGAACAGGGGTTACTATTCTTTGGAATAGCAAAAATACAGCTTCAAGTAGGAAGACCATTAAAGATTCATTGGAGCGTGCATGAGAATTTCCAAATGAACTGACCATAAACTTGCGAAACGATTACTTGAACAAGATCCGTTCCATATACTTTGATCTTGACGCAGTAAATGATCAAGTAGCAACCATTTATGCCCCAGTAAAGAGTCAGTAGATTAGAACGCCATTCAAGACGTCATTGATTGAGCGCAAGAACCAATAGCTCGTGTCAGTCCAACACTTAAAGATTTAGAAACACGTTACACCATCACAGATTTGACAATTTTGTGCGCGTTTTAGGCAATAAAGTATTTTCGTTGCTATGCGCATGGCAAATCACTCAAATCACCACCTAATGAAATGGTTATGGAACCCTGCAGGAAACGAGAAGAAGAATGAGTAGCACTTGTTCTGGAGGCCCTATTACTAGTCTTGCACAACGCTTTGATGCCCAAGCAGCGTTGTATTGAATTGAAGATGCACAAGATGGCAAAAGAAGATGCTAAAAATTTTGTCATGAATTATTTGGAGATTTTGGTAATATCCTTGCCAATATTTATGTAGTTGGTTAAGTACTATTGATGCATAGTTTGGAGTTCCTCAAGGTTCTATTTTCGGGCCACTCCCATCAACTGAAACTGAAACCAATCATTCGCCTTCTCTTTGAAAAAATATTTAACATTCCTTACTTCTTATATTTAAAATAAACGAAACAAGCCTAGCTTTGAAGTTTCTCTTAAATAAATAGGGTGAAAATAAAATAGAAAAAGATTCCAGACGATAAATTCACCATTTCTTCATTTTCTTTTAAAAGACCGCACTTATCCGCATCCCCATCACGAACGAACGAACGAAGCAACGAAAGACACAGCGTTTCCCTTCCCTTTACATTTTCCACGTCGACGTCGAAGACAGCCGGAGTCCCCAGCTTAATCTAGACCCCAGATCTATACGATGGATATAAGAAATTTCAACATCTATCTCAGCATCGACGACGAAACCCAGTTCATGATGTGACTCAACTTCATATATGTATGTACATACTGTACATACCTAGTGTAAGCTACATATCTTTAATCAAGATCGTCAAAGGTATATCTGTCCCTGTTCAGGTACTGCTTCTCGTTCTGTTTCGCTGTTGTTTCTCTCTCTATATGTATGTATATACCTATGTATGTACATTCGCTGAAGGTAGCGAGGGAATCGACCGTAAAACATATAATACGCGAAGTGTATCTTTGAAGTTTGGGGCTCTGAACCGGTACATATGATAAATAGAAACTAACGATAAGGGATTCCAAATTTTCTCATCTGACGTATGTACATATATATCTGTCCAACATCGATCTGTATAATTTAAACACTTGATTCATTCTGTTTAATAATAGAACGTCTAATAGTGATTAAAATAAATTAAACTCGTAAATGTTTCGTTAGACAAAGCTAGAGTTACTTTCATTAATGCTCTAAAGATATATGGGAGTATATATATAATGATCTTAATTATCTAATGCGTACGTTCTTAAGTAATCTATTATTCGTCGTAAACGGCTTTCAAGATTGCAACGAGGTCGCTGCTAAGCACATAAAACTAGTTTACGATTAACTAATTTCATACTGATACGTACAGATTATATTGCAACGATTCAAGCAGCTATTAGATACCGGAATGGCATTCAGAAGTCGACCTTGTTTCTGTCAAGTGCATTGCTGTAACAATAATTATTACATTATCGAACATTCGGTTTCTCCGGTTCTGCAGATAATGTCGGTAATTATCTGTGCCTAAATGTCCAATGGATAATAAGATACAAATTGTTGTTTTGTCAGCGTAATAGCCTATTATAATATATGTATGTAGTTGTAATTAGATTAGTTAGATACAATTAATATAATGAGATACAGTTACGAAGTTTGATTTACCGAAATTATATTCTTGAACACGCTTATTTTGCGGTTGTAATTGCGTCTAGGAAACTGATTTTTCTGCATCAGTTGTCTTGAAACCCAAATACTGAGAAATATGGAGATCTGGCTCTAGAAAAAACTCAAGCAGCTTGTATGGGCCTTCAGATCCAACATAAACTTCTAAGTTTGGTTTGCATCAAAGAAATTTAATTTAAATTTAAATTTCTTCCCTTGTCGAGCGATCATCAAATATCAAACATCTCAATAATAAATGAAAGCAGACAGAGTAGATATAAAAAGATTCGTGTTAGTTACTAACGGGCTTTCAATAAATACCGAAACCCACGTGATCTCTTTTAGATATGCAACCCATTTAACAGTATGGTAATATGTACATATTTTTAAAAATAAAAATCCTCCAGAAATTTTTATTTACATACATATATTGACAATTAAAATTGTACAGGTTAGGTTTATATTGTGAATAATCACAACTAAGCAACGACTGAACGACACAAACAGAGACGTATAAAAACTGTCAAATCAAAAATCGACTAGCAACTCAGGTTAGATCGGTTAGGGATATTTTTAGTTTTACCAAGTAGAATAGAATAAAATAGAAACCAACATCACAGTCTTAGCGTTTTTGCCATATTTTTTGACAACTGGCAATCGAATGATAATATTTTCTTTCCTAGTTCTCACTGTCTTATTAGAGCAATGTTGGCCATTGCTTCTAAACTATTTACTAGCTTCATTACTACTACTTTTGATATTTCATGTGTCACCACAATCGCTTTTACAAGAAAAAAATGTGTCATCAGCATAGATATATTCCTATTTTTCGCCAGAAAATTTGTGCTTGCTCAAACATACTTGTAAAGAAAATCATCAAATAAAATGGAACCTGGGGAAAATCTCAGTCATGAACGGTACTCCATCCCATCGAAACGATTTTGAAAGATATAGAATACATAATTATAGCAACCAATCTCAACTAACACATCAATTATGGAACTAAACGATGCTTGCTTGAGTTGTTTTAATTTCCCAAGGACTGGTTTCTTTGTGCTTGGTGTCGTCTCTCTTGGTCTTCTGCTCATAATACCTAAGCAGAAGACTAACAGCTACGATCTACAGACAGAAAATCAGATCAATCGCAGCTGAACCAGCACCTGAGAGGACTACTAATTTAATATATCCAATAAGAGCAATCTTACTTACAATAAGGCAGATTTGCTCGATCCTCTGCTGAAAATATTTGAGGAGAAAAATAACACCTAAGGTGCATTGATACTAAATCAGACTAAGTTTAAAGGACGCATCTCTGGAAAAGTAAACTGATTTGTGCTACTGGACAGCTAGATCTGTGCCCGTATTGTTAGCTTAATAATGACAAAACAAAATAGACCATAGAAGAGTGATGGTTAGCCCTTAAAGAAATAGTAACAACAATAGCAGAAAAAATATGTGGAAAGAAAGAAGTTTAATAAACATATAAGGAGAACAAATTGGCGGAGCGATAAAATAAAGAACATGGTAAAAGAGAAAAAGACTGCACGGAAAAAATATATACAAACAAAAACAATAGAGGATAAAGAATATTATAATAGGAAGCGAAACCTAGTAAAGAAAGCTATAATATAAAGGAAGAGAAAAAGAAATCAGGGAATTATAGAAAATTTTGGACTAGAATAAAAGGACTGAAAGGAGCCAAGAGGAAGGAAATAAAAGCGCTAAGAGATAAGAATAATCGAATACATACAGGAGTACAATACATACTACGCAATAAACACAGAAGAAGGGATAAACAAAGAATAACTAGACCAACAGAAACAGCAAGAAATAACAGAAGAAGAAATAGATGAAGCCATACAAAAATCAAGACAGAGAAAGCAGTCGCAGACGATGGTATACTACTTGAAATGATTAAATGGCTAAGACAGGAACTTATCTTAAGCAATTTGGAATAAAAAGGAAATACCAAAGGAATGGGAAAAGAATCTGATGATACCAATCTACAAGAAAGGAGAACGTCCTCAGTGCGAATTATAGACCTATGTCTTTAGCACAAACGAGCTACAAACCATACACACGAATACTAGAATAACGACTAAGAGAATATGTAGAAGAAAACCTAGAGGAAGAACAATAATAGAAAGAAAATTCGAAGAAAGTTTCTAGTTTTTATCGATCTAAAAGGAGCATTTGATTCGATAGACAGAAGAGAGATATGGGAAGCTTTAAAAGAAATGAAAATCCCTAAAAACGCCCTAAGAATGCGAAATAAAGAAAGAAATAAAACAAAGAAACAATGAAACAAGAGAATAAAACAAGGACAGAATAGTTAAACGAATAAAAACACAAACTGAACAGATTAACTTAATTGGATGTAACAAAGCAGAACCGGTAAAAGTAAGTAGCTTGTTATATGAAGATGATGTGGTACTGCTATCTGGACAAAAGAGATAGAAAGGGTGAAAAAGGAAGTGGATATAAATAAAACTAAGGTAATGATAGTAAATGAAAATGGAGATAATAGAGTTAACAAGGAAATTAAGTGTAAAGATAATACATTAATGTGAGTCAAACATTAATGCAATGGAGATGAAACATCTAAGAAGAATAGCGGATAGGATCAAGAATGAAGACATCAGGAAAACAACAAAGCAAGAATCAAGAGTGAGGAAAATTAGGATAAAACAGCTGAACTGACTTATACTACTCGCCTGTTTTGCTTCACTAGACATTTCATTACATAATTTTAATCTTTTGTAATATAAATTATTCTGTGAACAAGACTTCTTATTTAACGGCAACCTAAAACTTCTCGTGTTATATGCATGTATATCACAAATGTATGTAATATATCTATTTAAATAATTAGGCATTTTACTATGTACAATTTTATATATAAAAACCAAACTATTAAAATAAACTCTTTGTCGAATACTAAGCCACTGCAACGTTGCCACCATTAGAGATATTTTTGTGTATTTATTACAGCTCAATATTATTCGCATTGCTTTATTTTGCAACTTCTGCAATTTAAACATATCACCATCTTCTATTAGAAGCATCACAGTGGCACAGTACTCAATGTATGGGGCAATAATACTTTTATATACTAAAATTCTTGCCTAGGTTTGGAACTAATACTACCAAAACAACCTATTTTCTTAGCAACCTTTTTAACCATATAGTCGACGTGGTTCTTAAAAGATAATCTGTTGTCTATAATAATACCATGGTATTTAATTTATTTACAAGTTCTATATGTGCTCCATCAACAACAATGTCACTCTTTGTATCCGGACACAACTGTTTAGCACCAATTATATCATTGCTTTTGTTTTGGACGTATTTAATTGAAGTTTATTTACCTTTAACCACTTAGAAAGTATTTCTAGTTCCTTGTTAATTTTAGCAATAGTAGTTTCAATATTATTTTCTGCAACACCCACAAGCGTATCATCGGCGAACAGATTCAAAGTACAATCACTAGTTGCACCGCATTAGTATATAAAACAAATAAGAGTGGACCCAATTTTGACCGCTGCGGAACACCTAACGAGATTCTTCTCGTTGAGGACATATTGTTTTGAAACTTAGTCACTTGCATTCTTCCTTCCATATAATCTTCAATCCATCTGAGTGCGATCCCCCGTATTCCAATATGGTGAAGCTTTGCTATTAAACGTTTTCTGTTAATTGTTTCAAATGCTCGCTGCAGATCCAAAAAGACTGCAACAATTTTATTGCCCTTTTCTATTTTTTCTTTCCAATTAGCAAAGCGGTCCCACAAGAATGACTTCGCCTGAAACGGGACTAAACATCTGCTAATAATGAGTTATTCTCTATAAAATTTTTTAATTGTTCTTTAGCAACATGCTCCAATATTTTTTCCAACGTTAGTAACATATTGATTGGTCGAAATTCGTTACAATTTCTGGCATTTTTCTCGTTAGGTATTGGTATTACTGTAGAAGTTTTCCAAATACTTGGAAAAGTCCCCAATCTGAAAGATTCATTAATTATCACAGAAAATCCATCCTGAATAACTTTTACATCCAAGTTATCAGTACTTGATTTATCTCTTTTACGTGTCATTGTAGTCCGTAATCGTGTCATTGTAGTCGGTGGTCGGTAGGATAAGAGAAGAAGAAAAAGAACTCCAAGAGCACAGCACAGAAATCTCTCCTGCATTATTCGTTATTAGAGTTCATATTTGCTCCTATGTGTTGTAGCGATAGTTGCAGCGATTAGTTAATGAAGACCAGCAATGTTGCTTAAGCGGCATTGATTATCCCCCAAAACGTTCAAGCATAATTACAAAATTTTCCCATTAGTAACACGAACAGAATAGACCGTTAAAGTTCGCAATGTATAAAGTAATTTGCTACGTCCAGAAGCGAAGTAGGTACTCTCACCATGAAAAGATATCATCCGCAGCAGAACTTTAAGAAACTAAAACTTTAATTATGAATCTACAAACTTTAATTATCTCCGAGCGAAAAACTTCCTGTAAGTCCAACTCTGAACTATTTCTAAACGAGATTCGTTTATTCGTTATAATTTACGAGCAATCTGTAGTGGAGAGACTCGGCGACTGCCTCCGCCATAATCGTACTCGTATATGCGACCGCATATTTTCTAATAACTTCCTAAAGAGGATCGGAGTTACGCCAAATTAAATTTCAGAGCAGCCCCGTCTCCGCAATAATTTTCTTTTGTGCGCCGTCCTCGTCGGGAAACAACTCTTCTAGACTGAAAAGTAATCTAACGCGATATCTGTGCTGTAAGCTGTGCGTTCTCCCCCCGTATCTCTCAGGATAATAATTCCGGGGAAAGAAACTCGTATTTATCAAATACACTTTTGAACTTCCTTCTCCGAAACAAACTTTACAAAATATATATTTCTTCGGACTACGAGACGACGTGTCGTTTGCGTGCGAGAGAGACGGCAGGTTGGAATTTATGTGAATTTTTGAACGCTACAACGTCGCCCCGTGCCGCGTTGCGCTTGTTGTTTCATTACGTCCAAGCGGGTCTATGCGATGTAGCGTCGCACGGAAGTTTTTATAGAGCGCCCTCTACCGAAGATAAATAACAACTTTTACGGTGGATAATTTTTAACGTAGTCGCTTTACTCGTTGGGAATTTCAATTGTTTGCACGCGAGGACCGAGTTTTAATATTTTAAAAGGATGTCTGTCTAGGCAAGGAAGTTGTTTGGGAAAAGAATGTTTGTCGCGAAACGTTCTATCTCGTGAAAATATTATAGTTTGAATCAAATGCTGTTTCGAAACAGAAGCGTCTTGCCGGAATTTTTAAAGAAGACAGCTTTAAAACTGGTTATTGCTAAATGCAACGGAAGTAGGAAGTTCTATACTGTGACATAATAGTCTGACATTCTAAAATAGATTATTTTTAAACTTTCGGCTATCAATCACTATACAGCTGGAAAACTAGTGCAAGAGGAAGCAAATTGCATTATCTAGATATTTTCTCTAAAGCGACTTAAGAAAGATAAATGGCGATTACTCAGTTTAGTAAAAGTTTGTTCGAATTGGTTCAGTTGTCGTGCTTTGCTCTTTTTGGAGCTATCTCCAAAAGTAAGAATATGATTGGATTCATCGAGATGGTGTTTGGGAAAAAAGCTATAGCTCAATAGGTACCTAATAGAAATCTTTGGACAAAATGTAAAAAAATGCAATCCAACCAATCTTTTTTTTTTTTTACTGAGGAGGGGAAAATCTGTAATCCAGACGCCCACACAGATGTTGATCATGGGAAGTGTCGGGTTTTACCGATTAAAAACCCCTCATCCGGTCATCTTCCTTGTCAAAGCCGCTAGCGCTCATTATAAACTTATCCATTAGTACATCAGAATTTCCTGATCGTTGGCGAAGAACAAGAATTTGTCCCATCTTTAAAAAAGGTGATAACACCAAAATGGAGAATTATAGACCAATTTCAATCATTTGTAACTTTGCAAAAATATTTGAAAGTGTGATTTATTCTTCCATATATTTTAATACTAAATCGTTGATTTCTCTACACCAACATGGGTTTGTGCGTGGGCGATGGACAATTTCTAACTTAACTTCACTAACACAATTTACTTGCCAGGAATTGGATAATCAAGGTCAAGTGGATGTGATATATACTGATTTCAGCAAAGCATTCAACACAACAAATCACGGATTCTTAATGAACAAACTGTATGCACTCGGTCTAACACCGAATTTACTGAAACTTATCCACTCATATTTAAGTAAACGACCTAATTATGTTTTTTATAATGGATTCAAATCACTAGAATTCTATCCTTCATCTGGTGTGCAACAAGGCTCAAATCTTATATATCAACGACTTACTAGCGCAATTAACATGTCCATTACTTGCATATGCCGATGACTTGAAGATCTACAGTTCTATAAAGACCTGGAACGATGCGGTCGTACTCCAAAGTAATTTGAACGTTTTGACTGATTGGTGTCGCAAATTCAATTTGAAATTAAATATTAATAAATGTTGCTTCATCTCTTACACACGTAGAGTAAACATTATTTCATCAGTATATACTCTGAACACTAACATATTGCCAAGAGTTAGCGGTATTAAGGACCTTGGAGTGTACTTTGACTCTCGTCTTAGTTTCTCTAACCATATAGACTCGATGTGTGCCTCTGCATCTAGGACTTTGGGTTTTGTGATGCGTTCTTGCAGGTATTTCAATAATATTTAGCTGATGTAGACCCTTTATTTCAGTCTGGTCGTTAGCAAGTTGGAGTATGCATCCCAAGTATGGTCTCCTCAATACCTATACAGATTCCTGAAATATTTGTCTTTTAAAAATTCTGGTAATTATCCGCAGCGCGGCATAGACTATACTTATTTGCTGGATGCACATAATATGCAAGCCTTAAGTTGCCGTCGTGAACTACATGGTGCAAGATTTGTATGGAAACTATCCAACGGACGGATTGACTGCCCCTACCTTCTTTCATGTCTTGATTTCTTTATTCCTAGAATCGCCTCTCGTTTTGCCCCTACATTCTTACTTCCTTTTTCACGAACTAACCTTCTTCAAGGATCTCTACTAGTGGTGATGTGCAGATCAGCTAATCTTCACTATAGCGATATATTTTTTAATTTACATAATTAATTACATTTTTTTTTATTATTATTAATCCTAATTTTGTTAAATACGTCAGCTACTATATTCTCATTGAAGTGTACGTTGTACATATATATGTAGTACTGTCCTGTCCTGCTATTATTATTATTATTATTATCATACACACCTCACACCGGTATCCGCTCGCGCATTACTTCGGTGCTAGCTAGCGTTGTCCATTTCTATTTATCAATATTCCATTCTTCTTTTTCCTTTCTTTCTCTAATACCTCGCACCACCGTGTATGCTCTGATCCACGTGTCTTCTGCTGTTATAAGGTCTGCCATCATGTTCTCGGCGTTGAAAGTTTTGCCACTTTTTTCCGTGTATTCTTCTCTTACTTTATTCCATCTAGGGCATATGAAGAGACTGTGTTCGGCGTCATTGGCACTCCCGCAGTACAGACAGGCATTAGTTTCTACTCTGCGTCGCTTATATAGGTATTACATAAAGCAACCGTGGCCAGGCAGGGCCTAGGTTTTGTAGTAATCCACTTCACCATATGGCCGATCTATCCAAGATTTTACTGACGAGATTAGTCTGCAGGTCCAACGTCCATAGGTTGCCCTTGTACCTATTTCTTCTCTCTTTTACCAATAGGTCTATGGGTGGTGTACCAGATATGACGTTCGCACCCTCTGCCGATATTGTTTTATAGCCGCTCCAAATGAGTATGGCCATTAGCCTTTGCAGTCGGACCAGCCTGTTTAGCATCGTCTGGTTTTCCGTAACTTCATGCCATATAGGGGCCGCATAAAGGATCTGAGAGAACACCACGCTTGCTATTACTCTTCGCTTTGTTGAGCTTGGGCCTCCCACGTTTGGCATAAGCCTGGATAACGCAGACACAGTCTTCTCTTCACCGTCTTCTGTATATGTGTTTCGAAGCTCATTTTCTTGTCAAGCCATACTCCCAGGTACTTTATGGCGTTTCCCGGTGCAACGGCTACTCCCCTGATTGTAAAGGACAACGTTGTAACTTCCCTTTTCCTTGTCAGCAGTGCTACTTCTGTTTTCTCTGGTGCAAGGTGTAAATTCTTACGTTGTATCCAATCAGACACTTGAAGCAAAGCCGTAATTGCCCTTTCCATAAGTATGGGTTCATCTTTAGCTACGACGACCATAGCTATATCGTCCGCAAAACCTACTAGTACCAAGTAAATCAGGTGCAATTACTATAAGATCATATTATGAAAGATCCAATCCCTGGCACTATTTATGAGATCAACGTCCACAAAAAAAAGTACAGCATTGTCAATTTTTGCTTTTGTCCTTGGATGGTTTAGATGGTTTTTCAGAAACTGCAAACTGTTATCCAGTAAACAGTGCATTGAGACTCAAAACATTTGCTCAATAAATGGTGCCCAAACAAATAAAAATAAATCCACAATTTGGAAAATGGAGGTGTTCTCTAGACGGCAGTAGAGATATGTAGCAACATATTGCTGTGTATCTTACGTTGACGATAACAGGCATAAACAATAAGTGTGCGCCGGCCAGCTTCAGGCATACAAACACTTAAACTAACGATTCGCGAGTAGACTCTACAAACAAAACTATATGATAGATAGATAGATAGATATTTATTTATTTCAGAGACAGGCACATATACAAATAATATACATGTATGCATGAAATACGTCAAACAAACGAATAGGAAAACACAAATGCATAGGTATGTACCTAAATAAATGGTCTCAGGGAGAGAGATTTATAATAAAACTCTAAATGGGCGGTTCTACGAGAATTAAAAAAAAGAAAAACTTTGATCGTGGGATCGATAATTTTATTGTTATCTGCCACAGATATAATTTTGAAAAACAAAGAAAAAGGATCAAATTGAAAAATTACGACAACAAGAACTCTGTAACAATATAAATGTATTCTTGTAAATTTCATAAGAAAAAAATAAAAAAGAATATGATTAAAGAACAAATTATTTGTTAAAATATTTAACAAAATGATGAATGAAAAAGTCACAATTGTGAACAAAATACCCAGAAAAGTATATTTTACCGGGGGAAATATATAAAAACTGGATCTTAACAACTAAATACAATCTTGGAAGTTTTCTTTAATAAAAACGTAAAAAAAAATAAAAAGACAAAACTGAAACAATCTACTTTAACTCAAAAATATCAAATGAAAATATCCTTCTAAAGCAAACTAAAATCTTATTCGCGCAAACTTCCAAAACGATTAATTCTTAGAATTAAATTAAAAAAAAACTTACTTTATCCTTAACTAATCACTACACTAACATAGAAATCATTAATGCAATTTCCACACAATAATCATACAAAATTATCTAAGCAAATATTCAAAAAATACTAATTAAATGAATCTAACGATCAGGAAAATCAAAAGAAAATCTCGGAGAAATAAATAATACGTCTCTACACACAGAAATTGCATCAATAAGTTTTTAACTCGACCGAGTTTTTTACCGAAGAGGCCTGTGACCTTCAACGTGGATCTGCCCAAAAACTAGACAGAATATTGTAGATTTAAAATAACATACAATTGCATGACTTGCATAGCAAAGAAAAATAAAAAATTCACCCAGCTACAGAACATAGAAAAATTAAAACAAATTGTGGAATTTCTAAAATATTAATAACTTATCTTTAAATCTAAAAGCTTAAAACTGCCGACAAAAATATACGATAGAAAGAGTTCGTAAGAATTATCAATATACAGAGACTCCGGCGAAGAACCTTCTTACGACTCAAAGAAGAATCTAATATACTAAAAGATCCACAACAATATGTACCACCCATACCATCTAAACAGTGATGAAAATGGAGTGTCATAATTTTTTTCGTTCATGCCCAAGTGCTGGAAGCAATTCTTTGGATTCCGCTCACATCCTAGACTGCGTTTATATCATCAAATTAATGAAGCATAACCTATGGAAGGTAGTATGAGACGCATACCTTTTTTCCAAAGATTCCTTTGCATGCCCAAAAGAACCTCATAGCTTTCTTCTTCTTGTAGCCGAAGATGGTCGGATGTTTCGGAGTTTGGGCAGTTGCCTCCTCCAGGCAAACGGAACTATAGTCACTTTTTTTCCTTTGGCACCACCTCTCTAGGATCTTCTGGCAAATTTTGATGGTGATATCACTAGCCTGTGCGAGGAAACCCACCGTCCGAAATTTAGAAAGCAGCGCATCGTACCACAGCATTGGTGACAGCACACCACTCTGTGGCTACTACATGGCTCCACGACTATTTGTAAGGTGCAGAGGTTCTATCATACGTGAAGTGTTCTGTTTCTTATCATGGAGCAGTTTATGCAGCCCTCTTTTTATTGACAGAAAGAGTGTGTTTATTTTGCCAAAGGCGCCCTCGATATTCCAGAAGATAGCTAGAGAAAATATGCTGTCCATACCAGCCAATGTATAGAGTTTACACGGTTTCATATCCCATAGTAGGTGCTTGAGAATCTGCCTTCAGTCTCAGCCCTATCAGAGTTAGGCTGGTTAAGAGGTTCTATTTTATGAGGTCTTTCTATTGCAAAAACTTTTCGAATTCTGGGGGATTCAGGAACTCCCTCCTCACAGAATTTTATCCAGGAGTTACGTTTTAGCCTGCTCTAGGCGTAGCTGTGCTTGATCAGAAACTCATTATATTCATCCCAGTCTTTGGGTGGTCACCCTCAAATCACAAAATTCTCTGGTCTACCATGGTGGTAGTAGATATGTCTTCTTAGCTTCCTTAGCTTCCTCAGAAGTCTTTTAAAGACTAACCACACATAGTTTAGTTGGCTCTGCAAAGAAAAGCAGCAATCTATTTCGTACACTTCTAAATCTACTAAAGTGCTCTTAAAATTTCGCGCCAATTTTTCGAACCATAACCTGGGTGGAACGCAAAAACAGAAGCGATCAAAATAATAATCAAAGCAGCAGCTTTATCTAGCAGAGTAAATAGTCCTTTTCGTGCCAGACTATATCAGAAGCTTTTTTAAACTCCAGAAAGGGACTCCAAAGATTGTGGTCTCTCTACGGTCAAAGCCTTCCAAGGCCACCTCTCTCCTTCGGAATGCTTCTGGTTGCGTTGACAGCTGGGGTTGGATCAACTTCACTCCGTCCAAAGCTTCGTGCTTTATCAATGCTGAAAATATGTAAAATAGGACTCAGTTTATAGCCCTTTCTACCCACGTTAGGGGCACTTCGTCGAAAATTTCAACCAAAACCGACTTGGATCGTCGAATAATGCACGCAAAACTGCGTCAATCACGTAATATTAGCATTCGAAAGAGGTAAATACATTACACTAATGAAAAATGCCTTAACTAGCATATCTAAAATAACACTCTGGCGTCAACAAAAAATTTATTTTTGCAAAATATGTATAATACAACTCCTTACAAAATTATATCACAAACTGGTCGGCGTTGATGGATAAACTTCCCCCTAACTCGAATTTATCTCGCGTCCTGTTTTCTGTGATAAAAGTTTATAAAAATATATATGTGCTGGGGAAAAAGTTCGGACGAAGAGCGATTTCCGACTCGATATTTTACATGAGACTATACTACGGTACTGTCGAGTTTCGTTATTCATTTGATGAAGTTATAAAGTTTTAGCGTCGTATAGGAATACCAAACCGGCATAATCTGCGAAATTCTTCATAACTTTCGCCGCGTTTACTTCGGAAC
The DNA here is from genome assembly GCA_004785975.1 of Popillia japonica. Lineage (NCBI taxonomy): Eukaryota > Metazoa > Arthropoda > Insecta > Coleoptera > Scarabaeidae > Popillia > Popillia japonica. The sequence goes on along the minus strand of SMLS01049817.1, from coordinate 7,762 downwards.
ATTATAACTTATAGATATTGAATGTGTTTCGTAACAGAATCTATGCATATAAGGAAAAGGAGAGGTGATTTATTAGATTTCGTTGTGTATGAGGGAATTTATGGATAGGCAATATATCTGTATATACATATTATAAACGAACACACTGTGTAGGATCTTTCGTTTTAGTATTCTGTAACAATCGTGGTCTTGTAACACTATGTATGCATTACTGGTAACACAGATACTAGGTTAATTTGTTCCAGTTGGTAGCGGTAATCATCGTAAACGTCGTTAAACGGATACGAGTCCAACTATATCTAAATTAGTGCTATTAGCTCCATAAACGAGCATGCAGGCCACGGGCAGAAAACCTGCCTCAGGTAGCTATCATGTTTAAAAAGGAAGGTTAATTTTTTGCGCACTTAATGGTTGTACCCTTTGAAATGTATTTGTGTTAAATGTAGCAAAAAATATACGACATTGTCTTTGGTGTTGTTATTTCGGAGGTGAATAACCAAAGTTAATATCTCAACGAGTTACGTATCTACAAAAATTAGTGCTAGGTATGGAAAAATAATACACAAATGCATTGAATCAAATAAGTATTTTAATATACTCAGTGGCATTAGAAGTGTTACACCCAGAAGAAGTAATTTGTTCAACTTGATTTTTTGGCTTCAAAACCAAGGCGTACCACAGAGCTTCAAGGCAGGGGCGTCAGATAACTAGCTTTACGAAACCGTTTTGTTACTATATCGCAGCATTCGAGTCCTTGGACTTTTTCCATACCGTCAACCATTAGTGCTTTCTTTGACTGCAGATCACTATCGTCAGCGATTGAACTGGTGCAGAGAACGGCAGCATTGGGAAGCATAATGGCATAATGTCGTCTTCAGTGACAAATCGCGATGGCCGTAGAAGGGTCCGACGCCGGCGTGGAGAGCATTGAGAGGCATGTACACAGGACTGCTAGGGTAATGGTTTGGGGGGCTAGGTATTGCTTGTGGTAGCCGATCATTACTTCTGCTTATTCGTTCCGGAATGACAGCTACACGTTATGTTGATGATGTCCCACCTATTTCACCAAGACAAAGCACGTTCCTGTATTGCGCGTCGAACTATAGACTTTGGAGGTAGTACAGCAAATTATAGTGTGCAACGGGACAAGCCACCCATAGACACAGGAACGACCATATTACCACACACAAATCACCAATCATCATCGATCTTGTTAATACACGACGAACCGCCATGGGGAAATTCTGCATCCGAAAATTATGTGCTAACATCATTCTATAGCAATGCAGTCTCTTCGCCGTTGGAACATCCAGCATTCTGCACCAATTGGTACCTAGTGTTCTAGTGACCAACATATTTTTTAAACCATGCGTTGTAATCTTTTGCTTGACGTTTTGCTAATCATTCTGTCAGAATTATGAATATTACTAAAGACTAAGATACTACAATCACATAAAGTAGCCCCACTTAGTCAACCTGGATGATCTTAAAGTAATAGGAGAAAGCAGGAAAGAATTGGGATACATTTTGACTTTACTTTCTCCACAGATATCAACATGACTACGAACGAACGAACGAAGCATTAATAAGCTACTACTTTGGACACGGATCCGGACAACTTAAATAGACTAATGCGGAAAAGTTGATAGAATATGCTGCACACCATCTGCCTAACGAGATAGAACGCTTAAGTATTGCTCCCTAAATCTGCAGGAAGAAATGAATTGCTCGATGTAAAGCACCAACACGACAACTTACATAACCGTATCAGACAATACATGTCAAAGCTGCATGCCAAAGCAACTACATCGGAGAACTCCACACCGACACCTCAAGGTCAAGGAATTGGACGTAAAAGTTGACAAAAGTTGCTTGTAGATAGTTATTATGGATTATTCGTAGATAGATATTGATTAGAGTTGTTAAAATCTGTTATAAAATTGACAAAAACCGTAAAAAGAATAAAAAAAGGAATGAGGAAAAGAATAAGTTACAAAAAAACCACTTACACACGTTAGGGGCACTATGCCAAGAATTTCAACCAAAACTGACTTAGATCGTCAAATAATATGCGCACAAATGCGCCAATTAATTACACTTAATATTAGTATTCGAAAGAGGTAAATCCATTACACTCTAAGTATATCTAAAATAACATTCTCCTCTAATGAAATCTCGGTGCAAAAAGGAAGTTAAAGAACGAAGACGCACACGAAGTAGCGAAAAGAACAATATCGAGCGACTATATGTGTATGAATTTCAGATATTAACTAACCTAAATCACACAATAACCTAAGATAAATTCAAGGAATGAAACCAAATTCGAAAGGAAAAGACTTAACAATACTGACACACGAAAAACTGAAAACAATTGTAATTAGTACGTCTCAGGAAGATGCTATATATAGGGCGCTCGAAAAGAAACCAAACAAAAACATATTCCGATAGCTGAGTTAGCTGAATTAATGCTAGATCAAAAAATGTTAGCACTTATCTTTTCAATTATTATCTTGAATAAATCTTTTCGTTTCGAAACTACCATCTTGATAGATTTAATTGCAAAAGAAAATTAATCTTAAGAAGATATGGCGAAGAACTTTCCATTTAATCAGAACAAATCATGCTCCAATCGAGGAACCTATAGAACGTATTTCGACGAAAATAATTAAGAGTTCCATTCGAAAGCGAGCAAAGGAAAATTACCGTTTACGCAACGTCGCAAATACTTCGAAAAAGGAGCGGTGCAACACCAAGAAGAACGTACCATCCGCCTTTTTAAAAGGATCTTATTAACACGCAGCTTTTTGAATGGCGTACACGGCGTAAGCAAGCAATTTATATTTTCAATTTAAGCCGGTCGCAATGAATACACACGAGCGAATCAATTATTACTTCGCTTTTTGTATTATTTTCCAGTCAATTACGTACTAATATACGGTTATGTAGAAGCAAATATCGATAAGATAATGTAATTAAGGACGCGATGCAGATGAAGGGGAAAAAAGACGTCAGAGCGTAAGACCTAATTTTATGTTAATTAAATTTTTTTACCGTACAGATCGCGCCCTAAAGATTCCCAGAACGCTATTAATGTTGGCAATCTTTACAACGACTTTTTTTTTAATTATTCGAGCGTATTCCTTGACAACGGCCTTTCAAAGAAATCATCGAAGAAAGGAACAATAAAGATAGGAAGGGAGCGAGATTATTTCTATATTTTCGGCAGGTAACAAATGCAAATGGGTAGCGATGACAGCATTAGATATCAGAAACGAATTTAACTCGGGATCCTGGAGCCGAATAATTCGAGAGCTCAAGAGAAGGAACATCCTAAGATACCTTATTAATATTGTGAAGGACTATTTCCATCACAGGCAGATCCTACTCTCCCGCAGGGAATGTCTGGCGTTCCACAGTGTTCGGTTCTGGGGCCGACCCTGTGGAAGATACTGTATGACCAAGTATTATGCCAAGCTTTCCAGGAAGGTGTTACCACGACAGCATACGCAGACAATCTTACGATACTCATAACAGCAGAGGACAAAAGGGATCTAGTGTTTAAAGCCAATGAGTCAGTAGAAAGCATTGCTAAATGGATGGAGGAGAACAACTTGCAACTAACACCAGAAAAAACCGAAGCGATCCTCCTCAAGGGTCCTTACAGGAGCGCAGACGTCAAGTTCCTTGTATCGGAGAAAAAGGTCACCCCCCAAACAAGCATAAAATACCTACGCGTGTGAAGCAAGTAATAGAGAAGGCTGACCCTGACGGGCCTGCTAAAAGTCCTACCTAACATAGCAGGTCCCAGTAGTAAGCGAAGCCAGATACTGTATAAGGCCATAGAATCCCAAATTCTATACGCAATGTCTGCTTGGGCCACTGTATTAGATAATAAAAAACATCGAGAAGCACTGGAAAGTCTCCCTTCTTGCCGAAGAACAGCGCAGGATTATAATTCTCAAGGGCGATAGAAAGTCAGGAAGAGTCCTTACAGTACGAAGATGGCAAAGAAGGTGGGAGAACTTGGAGTCTACGGCCAACTGAACCAAAATACTTATTGGCAATTTAACACCTTGGCTAGAGTGCAAATTTAGGAGAGTGAACTATTACCTCAGCCAGTTCCTCTCATGGCATGGAAATTTCGGAAATTACCTGCACAGATTCAAGTTGGCAGAAGATGACCTGTGCCAAGACTGTAAGATGGTGGATTCACCTCCCCACATGGCGTTCTATTGTGACAGGCGAAATGCGGACCGACCTACGCTGGAGAAGCAATTACGACGGCCAATCAGCGAAGAGAACTTTATCGCAACAATGCTAGAAAGCGAGGCAAACTGGCGGGCAGTCATGATGGCAAGGGAGAACAGAAGGAACACCTAACCGCGCCATCGACGCAAAGCCAACAGCAGTTCCAATGGTACGGCGGCGGAATATATGAGGGGTTTTTAGTAGGTATGCCCAGAATGGCGACTCCTACACTATCGGCCAATGACATCCGGGCTGATGTCCATATAGGATTTTGCCCCGGCAAAAAAAAACAAATGCTGAAAAGAAATTGAAGAAATCAATGCTATGCTTATGCAGAAGGCGGCAGAGCAACTATAGGAAGGCTGATGCTATGTAAAGGAAGAAAGCTAGACTTCCACCAATACTAAGGACACTGCAAAACGACGACTTGGTAAGGCAGTCTCCTAGGTGCTCTGCTCCAAAACATGCTGCCGCTATTGGGTTTTCTACTCGATTTGTAAGTCGAATCCTCCAGGAAAAATGGAGATTTCATCAGTACAAATTGGTGGTCGTGCAAAAATTTCATCAGCGTCCCCTTCATTCGGAACATGTAACTTGGTTTGGTGTGCAATAACGCGAATGGGTATAATTGGTCCATGGTTTTTTGGAGAAAAACGAATGGGATGTTTCAGAGACTTCTGACAGTTATGTCTAGATGATTGGGGAGTTCTCCCTGTGAAGACTCAATGAGAGGGATGTGGGAGATGTCTGGCACTGGCCAGGACAGTCGCCTCCTTTAGCCCCATGCGATTATTTTCTATTGGGCTACCTAAAATTAGTTGTGCTTGTGTGTAACAATTGTCCTATGACCTGGATCATCTTGCCCACAACATTCGTCAAGCCATAGCCAACATACTCCTCCATATGCTGGAAAGAGTTCAAGGAAGCTTCAGATTTAGATTAAGGTAGAGTATTGACAACAACGGACGCCATCTACCTGATGTGTATTTAAAAATTTACATGTATAAAAAAAAAACTGTTACATAATATTAATTATGATAATAACGATATTTTAAAACCAATTCATCATTGGAATTTTCTATGGCAAAGCAACAAAACTTATCACCTTAACGTATTTGGTAATTATACCGAAAAAAATATCCACACAGACAGATATGTATATCGAAGTTATAATTGCTACATTGAATAACGATAAATTTTACCGACACGTCATAAATTAACACCCATAAAGTATACATTATAGCTATAGCACTCGGTGATGAACAAAAAAAGAAACTATCCGAAACCACCATCCAGTAATTGCTTGGGAAGTACAAACACACAGCATTTAACTACTACGAAACTTGTATTACATCAATTGCTTAATTACGATAATTACATGGGAAGCATCTTTCACTCTAGATAACAGTTTAAGTTTAGCTCCATCAGTGTATAGTATACTATTATATACTGAGTGTAATTAAAGACGTTCTTTTTTTATTTTAAAGAAGTAGGTCACGCTTTAGCTAATGCTGTAGAGGTTGGTAGTAATGCTACCGCATCGTAATAAGGAAATAATAACAACAAGAAATTGTGTACGATATAGAAATAAGCCAGTGGTATTATTTAAAATCTGCAATAGTTAGCATTACATTTATTTACACCAAAACGTACCTACGCGAAATGTGCACAATATGAAAAACTCGTCTAGCTTCACTTCCTCTAGGGATGTCCTTTTGTTACCAGTGATTTAGTTCGGTGTGGTATCACTGACTGATGTTTAAGATGCATAAGTTGGGCGCCAACCCAAGAATGATTTCTCTCATCATCAGAAGATGCGCCAAAATTTTTTGCGTTAACGAGTTGAGCCTCTGGCTTGGTGAAGATTAAAAATCAGACAAAAAGCATTAACCGCTGCCCTTCAAAATTCTCAGGATCAGAAGCTGTCTTGGGACGCGACGTTCGCGTTTAGTCATCACTTCTGGTTGAGGTTCCTTCAAACGCCTTCTAGGGGGTCTACTTCCCTTGGTGTGCTTCCTCAGCTTCAAGATTAAACTTGCCAATTCTGACGTATGTACAGCGTCCTTACATGATCCTGCCCCAGAAACTCCCAAATTTAGAAACTCGGCGTCTTGCAGAACAGGATGTTACGTATGATCGTTGCGACGATTTGATATGTAAGAAATTTCCGCAGGTGCTCAACAGTGCCCAACTTTATGGAACTCCAGACAGTACTTGTCTCTATAGAAGTTCTAACCATTCACAATGGTGTCGAATCTTTGATCTTAGAGGTAAGACCTTTTGAACTCTGTCCTCGATCGTCGACAGCATGCCGTCATAGTGTACCCTGTCAAATGCCTTCCTCAAGTTCAAGGATATCATAATTGGTTGTATACTTCTCGTTCAATACAGTGATAACGCAAGACGTGATCTCGAACAGTTGTAAAACTGTCTAATGCTCAGACCGAAATTTAAGTTGATAGTTTTCCATGAATTGGCTGTTTTGCAAATGATTGTTTATCAAGTGAAGTAAAAGAGTTTCTATAACCTATGTTGATAGGTCTTCTACCTGGCCGAATAGTATGTCCAAGTATTAGGGAATTATAAATAACTTGCAGGACCTCTTTGGGAGACGCAACGATTGACGGCCCAATTTCGTCAACCAAGTTTTATTAATATGCAGAATTGTTCAATGTTAGTAGAAACTTTAAGATGTTAATTCCTGTTTGCACTGATACTGCTAAGCGTATCTTGTGTCGCTTTTACTTCCCTTTCAGTTTCTCCAAGCGTTTCTAGAAGATATTTTATGTTCGTGTTTCCTCAGTATATTTTGCGTTTGTCTTAAACTCGTTTTTGTTTGAATTGTTTTATTTTACTTATTTGAATATTGAGAATTATGAGACAGGTGCTTCGTGAAGTGTAAAGCATTTTGATCTTTATAATCACTGAAATAGTAGGATGACGAGCAAATTATTTGCCAAAACACCATCAGTTATATAAAAAAAGGTCAAAGTCCAATTCATTTCGACTCAATGGTTTTCCAAAAATTTATAAGCAAAGTCTAAAGCGGCTAGGTGCTTTAGAGTCAAGGTATAGTGACTTTTTGACATATGTAGCCACTCAGGCTTCGCTACTGAAGAGATCACTTATAATAGTGTCGAAACGTTAAATTAGCAGATTTTTTTTGTATTTATTGTATATTGTTTTTATTTACTTTACTTTATATTCTACACATGATTAGTAGAAGACCGGGGATGATTTGGACATGGGTATAAAGTGGACAGGTTTAAATTTCCCTCCTAAGTGAGAGTTGTGCTTTATTCTCGTTATCGTTAACTGCGCAAACAGTCAGTCGAGTCAGTCCACCAACGCACGTGCGCATGCAGTTAGTTCTGTTGTTGCTAGGAGCATTTTTCATTTTTCAGGCAGTTGTATGTAACTTTTTAAGGTAAGAGTGTAACCGTTTTTATAAAATTTGTTTGTTTAATTAGTTTTCTCTTTCATTTCTGTCTGTATCATTGATAGTTATGATCAT
>SMLS01049809.1:0-13692 GCA_004785975.1 Popillia japonica | reverse complement strand
GATATTTCATACATAAATTACGAAGAAATAGTACAAATTTTGCCAACTTCTGTTTAATCAACTTTTGGAAGAAAACTGTACTACTTCTTTGATCATGACGTTGATGTGTTTGAACAACTTTAGAATGGTTAAAACCTCATCGTTTTTTTTCTTTTATTTTATATTTTTTATTAAATTTTTAACTTTACTACAGTTTATTCAGTCATTCTTTGCAGTCTCATTTACAAACTACCCAAATAATAGTATATTGTTTACCGAGTAAGAAAAACCTAACATTCCTGGACGGCTGTGAAGATGGCAACATGGAGTCTAGGAATGTGGCTTTTCCTACGAGGCAAACATACTACTTTTCCGCAAATCGTTTAAAGTTCGACAGATATTAATTAATTTCGAAAAAATCGCCAATAATTTTATTCATAAATAATGTTTTGAAATTCGTAATATAATTGGTTGCGTTGCTATGGAAACGTAGTAATCTTAGGTTGTCAAACTTGACGTAGTTAGGAAATGTTAACTTTTTCTTTTCTTAATATTATAGATATTATAGATTATCCAGATAGTTTTTCCACTTTTTAGGTGAATTATAACACTGCAATTCGAACAAAGATCAAATTTATTCCAAAACCTTTACATAATTTGTCACGAAATAAATGTCAATTTTATTCCACTGACGAAGTTGTAACGAAAATCAGATTATATAATATTGTAAAGGTTTTGGAATAACTTTGATCTTTGTTCGAATTGCAGTGTTATAATTGACCTAAAAAAGTGGAAAAACTATCTGGATAATAAGATATGTTAAAATAGGTCATAAAAATACATATACTAATTTTTTCTTTAAAAAATTTTGTCTGGAATGTCAAAATTTCCTAATGATTTGCGGAAAAAATATTTCTTGTAATAAAAACATAAATTTGATCTGGTTTGACATTCCTGTGGCCTTCATGTCATTCCTCTGCTACGACTTTTCAATAAAATGTCAAATGTCACTTATTAATGAAAATCTGTGTGATCACTATTATGGCGTATATATGGTATATGTTGACCAATATCCGAAAAGCTGCCAAGAAATATTTGTCCTTCCACAGGTTAGGAAGTTGTTCAAATTTGAAAATTTGGAACATACCATAGGATATAAATATGTTTGGAAACATTTTCTGGAAATCAAAAGAGTGGAAATTACCGAAATAGCGTGCTAATTTGCTAGAAAGCTTTATAAAAATGTATTGTATGAAATATCATTCAAAATTCTTCTTCGTAATCACGTTTGGATTTCTGTCGTGCTAATTTAGAAAAGATAAGCGATGAATAGAGGCAATATTCCATGAAGACAATGCAGAAATACAGATGGAAAATTGTTGCTGATACTTCATTAGAGAATACATTTCTGGTGTAAGCAGTTCAAATTGGGCAATGAATTCATTCATTATGGCCCAAAAAGTGAAAGACCCCTGAAAACAGGAACTGAAGTAATCTTCAACAAAATTGAAAGATTTAGTATTGATTGAAGGCCAAGGAAATATCAGAAATGCTCTCTAGATAAAGACTCTTTAAGTAGAATTGTAATGCAAGGAACGAAACATACTGATGCGAGTTATTTTTTGGTTGGGAATGTTTTGCTCAAAATATGACTATACTATAAAATTCACGAAATTGAATTGAAACCTTAGAGTCACACAATTTTTTAATTTCGTCAACTCTTCTAGTTTCTTTTGTAGAATTCTAAACTGGTTCGTTAGGTCAGTGAAGTAGGTCCTGAAGATCATTTTAGGCTTGGACGTGAGAAAAATTACATTAAAGGTAGATTGCAGGGGCCTTTGCCAAAATATTAACTTATGTTAACTAAAAAAAAGGATAAAAAGCGTAAAAATCAAGCCATTTATCCTACAAGATAATTAATAAGAAAATAATTCTTACTTACCGTCATATTCGGTACTTCTCATGATTTCGCTATCCGGAAAAAGATGGCGCTGCTTGTTTAATATTTTTAAATTCTTAGCGGTTAATAAAATTACTTTTTACTTTTTCACGATCAATTTTTTTTGACAGGTTTCCCCAACTTACCAAGTTCATCATAATAAACAATGCGGGCATGCCACACATTAAAATGTTTTATTAGCGAGTGTAATAGCACTCATAAATTAATGGATTATATATCTATACGAAATCGTATAAACAATTCCCAGAAGTTTTCAGAATAAATCCGCGAGGTCTTCAAAAATTTACCACAAGAGATATTTATTAGCAAGTACGCGTACTTGTTACAAACAAAAAGTCAACAAACACAATTTATTCCGCGCAGGATAAAATAAACTTAAGGAAGTATAGAATTGCCTCTGAGTATACATACATATGTATATGTAGGGATGCTGAAAATAAACTTACTTTATGGCAAGGAGTTTCGGCAACATTTTCTGATGAATCATTTATAACTCTATTTAGGATTTAGTATTTAGTATACAATCAACACTACTTTTGATATCGTCTAGTAGCAGATGATGATTAGAATTTCGGTTTATTTAAATTCGTTTTATTTGAAATTGTTGATGAGTAATGGGAAAATGAAAAACCGCATTTTTAAATAATTTATTTATTTTAATATTGTAATAATTAATTTGACATCTTTAGTACATTCTGTTTCTCTTACTTGTATATATAAGTATATATATATATTCTTATATTGTTAGTATATAACATTAATTTTACACATTTATGCAATATTTTACATAAATATATTATATAATTAATATTTACAATTTGAATCGATCCATTGTTTCTTGTCGTTTCCTTATTTTCACCACCCAATACTAACATTGAATGATCTTATTATAATGCGTAAATACTAGTTTTAAAATATTAGAATCTTATTTTGTTCGTTTCTAGATTTTTTATTTTTATCAAATATTTCTTAGGGCTCAGCTATTTGCAGAAATATTTGATATTGTCTGTTTCAATCAGTTCTTTGGGTGTTTATATATTTATAGGTTCGTGTAAGCGCATCCAGGTAAAATTATTTCTTCCCGTTAAATCTACGTCATTAATAAGGTTCAAAAAATATGTCTATCAAAAATAATTAGTTGACTTAGGCATCATTATAAATTACTAAGTTGTGTTTCAATGAATAAAAAGCGTTTTTTAAATTTAGTTTCTTTTTTTAGATTGACGTTACTTATTTTTATGTTGGTATCATCCCTCTATACAATTTCAGTGAAAAATGAAAAGAATTATACACTTTTCCATTTCTGTTCGTGACATCTTGTGAGATCTACTTTCTCACTAAATAAATCGTTTCAATTAATAAGTTAATTCTCTTTTTAGATTAGATTCAAAATGTTTTTCTTTTTAATTTAAATTACTCTTACAAGATGTAAGCAAAAAACCGTATCCCCTAGACGTGCCTGGATAACCCCAATTATATCATCAACCCTTTTTTCAAAATCAACCCAAACTCTTGTTAACATAAGGGTCTGCGGTAATTAGCAATTTCCTTCTCGTTTGTGTGCTTTTGGACCGAACTGCGAATTATGCTCTAGCCTTATATGTGTGTACCAGGTCGGTGGTTATTGTCCTCTCCAATGAATACAGGAAAGGAAGGAAAACGTTGTTTACGGTGAAATCCTGTGTTAGAGAGAAAGCCGCTGAAACTTCTTGCGCCTGAATTGAAGTTTAATTTAATTTTCAATTTTAGCGCTTCCGTATACCAGAATGGGATAATTAAAGTTGCAGCGAACTATCTTTTATTTTTCTTGGGACTGAAATGAGGTTTTGACAGATTGAAATGTCATCCGATATGAAATTGGAAACGTGAATAAATCTCCGGTTAAGATACAGGATACGTTTGTATCGACTGTAAAAGAGGGATGAGTTTTCTTCTAGTTTTTTTCCACAGTTTCATGTTTTTAATTTTGTTGCCTCGTTATATTTTCAAATTGTTGGATTTGTATAAATTTTTTGAGGATTATGTTTTGTTACGCCTAATTAAATGAAATGACCGCAAAAGAAAAGTTTAATACGCTGTTTTAACAAAGAAAAACCTTCTGTACTAGAATCTGTTACGAAGGCTTCCACGGCCGGTATAATTATTACTATTACTAAATACTTCGTCAGGGTTTCTGAACTGATCAGTTCAGTTATCCTGAAGAACCTGTCAGTATGAACAGCAAAACGCCGAAAGAAAATTTCGATCCATGGCGCCATCTGGACGCAGTAATTAGTAATAGAGGAATGAATGTTGTATCTGAATTTGAGAGAAGTATTTGAATAGCAGGGATAGTAATGAGCGCTATAACATAACACATTCTATCTGAACTAAAGAACTGAAGTCCAAATGAACAGCTGACGCTAAAGGTGCTGTTGATGCGAAGCATCAGACAATTTTGGCGTGCTCAAGCACTAACAAGCCTGAAGAATGGAGAACATATAAAGCTTGTCCTAATTGATGTAGGAGAACACTGCAGAAGAAGAAAAAACAATGGAATTTCTTAGAAGAATTTCTATGTAGCAATTAAATACAAATCCATTGCCAGATATTTTTTTCATCAAATTAAACTCGATTGGATTAAGAATCAATTTATTCCCTTTTATAGGAATGATTTTTTATAAAATTTTGAAATACTTTTCACGCCTGTTTTTCTGTATTTTATTAAAGAACTTTTCTCAGTAATTTATCTTGCTAATTTCATCTACAATTTTTTTAACTCTTTCTTTTGGGTGCCTAAAATTTATTGATTATCCATTCCAAAATAATTATAATATGTAGTCTGGAAAATTATTTAGTCCTTGTTTGGTTCCATATATTGATAACCAAGGATTCTATAAAATAGAATAAATTGATTTTTAATCCAATCTACTTTGACGCTAGTGGATCCAGTAAAAAGAATTAGAACGCAAATGATTGAGAATCAACACCTAAAAGACAAAACCTATGGTGGTTTCAGATGATAGAGAAAGGAAATATTAATCAACAATAACGTTGTTGAATAGGTAGGAAGTTTTAAGTATTTTGGAAAACCAATAGACAGTACAGGGAAGAAAGAGGAATAAATTAATCAAAGAATAGCTAGCACAATAAAACTATTCCATGGCATGAAGAGAGGCTTGATTACTAGGATAAAAATCAGTAATAATACAAAGATGATAGTCTACAAAACAATTTTTGTAACTACTCAGTTATGATATGGCTGTTACTCGTGGGTATTGGCTGAAAAACTCCATAAGAAGATCCAAGTAGTTGAAATGAAATCTCAAATGGTGGGGACAATTAAAATATCTAAAAAAAGGAAGACAAGTCAAGAAAGTGTGGGATGTTAAGAGAATAGGAAAGGGAGTAAAGAATTATCCTGGAAGCAGGCCAAGATTTTAGAAACGGACAGAAAAAGATGAAGAAAAATGACCAACGAAACCTGATTTAGCAAACCCTTGACGATTTAGGAATAATACCCTCACACCTATTAAAATTTCAAGGTGTGGGAAGAGTAGATAGAAGAGATATTTCAAAATATCTTTGAATAAGAAAATAAGAAAGGGAAGAAGATAAGGGATAGCAAAATTGGAAAGATTTTAAAGAGTAAAGAATTATCCTGCAAAGAGGCAGAGATTTTAGCAATGGACAGGAAGAGACGGAGAAAAAAATGACCAAAGACCCCTGATTTAGGAAATCCTGGAAGATTTAGGAATAATATCCTCACACCTAATTTTAAGGTGTTGGCAGAATCTTCAAAAAGAATTACGCCAGGAAAAGGTACAGGTTTGCAGGAGCCAATATTGTGGAATAAAATTTTGATTGCATTGCTAAAGGAGTTGGTAAAATTTCAAAATATCTTTGACTAAGAAAATAAGAAACGGAAGATGATATGGGATAGCAAAATTGGTAGGATTTTGAAGAGTAAAGAATTATCCTGGAAGGCGGTCGAGATTTTAGCAATGGACAGGAAGAGATGGAGAAAAAAATGATCAAAGAAACCTGATTTAGGAAACCCTGGAAGATATAGGAATAATACCCTCACACCTATTAAAATTTCAAAATATTGGCAGAATTTTCAGAAAGAATTACGACAGGAAAAGGTACAGGTTTGCAGGAGTCAATATTGTGGAATAAAATTTTGAATGCATTGCTAAAGGAGTAGTTGAAATTTCAAAATATCTTTGACTAAGAAAATAAGAAAGGGAAGATGATATGACATAGCAAAATTGGAAGGATTTCGAAGAGTAAAGAATTATCCTGGAAGGAGGCAGAGATTTTGGCAATGGACAGGAAGAGATGGAGAAAAAAATGATGAAAGAAACCTGATTTAGGAAATCCTGGAAGATTTAGGAATAATACCCTCACACCTATTAAAATTTCAAGATATTGGCAGAATTTTCAGAAAGAATTACGCCACAAAAAGGTACAGATTTGCAGGAGTCAATATTGTGGAATAAAATTTTGAATGCATTGCTAAAAGAGTAGGTAAAATTTCAAAATATCTTTGACTAAGAAAATAAGAAAGGGAAGATGATATGACATAGCAAAATTGGAAGGATTTCGAAGAGTAAAGAATTATCCTGGAAGGAAGCCGAGATTTTGGCAATAGACAGGTAGAGACGGAGAAAAAATTGATCAAAGAAACCTGATTTAGGAAACCCTGGAAGATTTAGCAATAGTACTCTCACACCTATTAAAATTTCAAGGCGCTGGCAGAATTTTCAGAAAGAATTACGTCAGAAAAAGGTACAGGTTTGCGGGAGTCAATATTGTGGAATAAAATGTTGAATGCATTGCTAAACGAGTAGGTAAAATTTCAAAATATCTTTGACTAAGAGAATAGGAAAGAGAAGATGATATGGGATAGCAAAATTGGAAGGATTTTGAAGAGTAAAGAATTATTCTGGAAGGAGGCCGAGATTTTAGCAATGGACAGGAAGAGATGGAGATAAAAATGATCAAAGAAACCTGATTTAGGAAATACTGGAAGATTTAGCAATAATACCCTCACACCTATTAAAATTTCAAGATATTGGCACAATTTTCAGAAAGAATTACGCCAGGAAAAGGTACAGATTTGCAGGAGTCAATATTGTGGAATAAAAATTTGAATGCACTGCTAAAGGAGGAGTTGGAATTCCAAAATGTCTTTGGTATTAACAAGGGCTGCTGCAGCAGCTTCCCCAGCTGTGTTGTTGATTAAGATCACTGTTATATCGTTTGCTGTGTAAATAGTGTGTGCAAATGTGTATCTATGGATTTGTTACGACATTATTTAGCCGTAATTAATGTCATGCTATCAATTATACTATCATTACCACTTTCCTTCAAATTTTAATATGAATAGGTCAGGTGCTCGTAATATGCAAGTCTGCAGCGTCATAAATTTAGTTCTTTTCATTTTTCATCATTTACACACCTAAATGAGATATGTATATATATCAAGGATACCAACTGTTCTTGATACATAACGACTTCATATAACTTCTATCAGATTAATTAAGTATTTTCATCGTTTCTTTGGTTTCATTTCCTAAAATGTTTTATATAACTAACATTTTACAAAACGGTCTCGTTAGTGCACGTTCTAGGCCCGTTAACCAGCGAGTACCGCGAAGAACCACCGTTCCTATTCGTTACAGTACCGCGGATAAAAAGTTCCTTGAAGGTCTCCCGAAATTGACGCGACATACCGCAATAAATGGCGAAATTTATCGGATAACTGAGAATGATGAAGAAATTCGAGAACAGGATCAGTATATGGGCGATGTGGTAGTCTAAGAAATCGGATAGTACCGACGAGGATAGTACGTGCAGTAGCGTTACTACCGCTAGAGGAATCTCAACGATCAAAAATACCGTTACCACGACGATCAACATCAGGGTCGTGCAGTTGGAATCTCTCAGCTTCTTACATTCTGATTTCTTGTTCTTCTTCAGTAGCAGCATGTCTCTGCGCTGTTGGGCCCGCTTCAGCGCCCTGAAGAGAAGAACGTTCAGTACGACGAGGGCGACGCATGGAATGACGTGAACGAAGACTATCCTGAAGAGGTAATAGAAGGAGTAGTAGACGTCTTCGGTGATGTAGAGTGATATCCATGCGGCTGTTGTTTTGTTACAGACGTGGACTGTTTCGTTGTGCCATTCTATTTCGACCTGTAACAAAATTGGAACAATTTACAAACAATTGAGGTTATGAAGTGCTTTTCATTATGGAAAGCACTGTAGAATATGGCAAGAACTATCCGACTTTATATATTAGACGTTGGATTCCGCGCAGTCGGAAATGGTGTAAATATGTATGTATACGTACATAAATGTAGACTCTATATCGCAGCGAGCGAACGTGATGAAATCAAGGTTGACTGGTACAGATTGAACGCAAGGAACGTGAGGATTTTCAGTAGCAGACGACATAACGTTCTGAGGATCATTTTAGCTTATAGCTCTTAGCGGGTTTGATTTAGGTAAATCGTTTGCGCTTCGAGTTACGCCAACTTTTCGATGTATTTTATTATGATGCCCACTCGAAGAAGAAAGATGTATGTATCATCTTTCTAAACTACAAAATATGTTGAACAATATGAACAATATACTACATTTACATATGTCAAAAAACGAGGAAGGTAGAGTTGCTACCTATCACAACATTAAAAGTAAGTTCTTTACTTATGTTTCCAAATAAGATTTTCCCACTTTTGGCTAAGTGTTTTCAAACTTGGGCATATATTTCTTCTACTGTTACGTTTTACAAGGGATGCTACTTAAGTTTTGAGATATGGCAACACTGCACCGATGTGAATATGTCAAATCTGATATTGCCATCGTAAAGTTTGACATCTTTAATGGGAAATGTGGCCAGAACCTGTTGTCATACGAGTGCTATGGGTGTGGTGCACAGATACGTGAAGCAATCATCTTGGCCAAAAAATGGAATCAACTCGCTTCTACCGATGAGGGTGACGAAGCACCTTCTCGAGCGACCGTGTTTTGCTGGTTTTTCGAATTGGGCATACTTGGGCATTACTTTCACTCGCATACATTCAATATTGCATGGATATTCGGCCGCCAACAAGATTTGTTGGCGTTGGAAAAGGCTTTTACCAGATCGTGATGGGTGATGAATCATGGTTCTATGCATACGAACTCGAAGCTAAACAACAATCGACCCTATGGGTCTCGCATGCTTTTTGGGAATAACTGGACATTTGCCAGAAGTTTTCGGAAAAATCAGGAAATCGCAGAAGACGAATCATTTTCCACCACCACAATGCAAGCTCTCACACATTAGGTGAAATAAGAACGTTTAGGGGTCATCTGATGTACAGTCCTATTGTATTGTAAAAAAGAAGGGTCGTGCAGGTTCCATAACCTCTCCTCACTGCGACCTATTGTCGTATTGTGAATATCCTATTCCTTTAGTACCCTTCCTAATCCGATGTTCTTGACGAATCTCAGGATTAATTTGGGTGCTGAGACCTTAATTTGTTCAGGCGTTAGAACCTCCTGTCGTAGATGCTGAAACCTTTGCCGGCCTAATGCTTTGCACTCGCAAAGTATGTGCTTGACTGTTTTAGTTCGCAAGAAGATCAAAAAGTTTTCTAATGCTATTAGGCGATCAGTTGATAAATTTCTTCGCCTGTGTTTGTCCGAATGTTCTCTTCGAGAGGAATGCCATTTCAATTTGCTTCCCAGTCTTTAAGTTGCTTCTTGAGCTGGTGTTTTGATACGCCAAAGAAGAGTTCGGGTCTAATGAAGTGCATGTCCGTGGCTTGTCTTGCAACTTCGTCCGCCATGTCATTTCCTTTGGTATTAGTGTGCCTTGTAACCCAGATTAGGGATATCCTATTATTTGTGGCCAGTTGCATCACATTCATCCGACATTACCAGACCAACTTAGACTCAAACCTGTGAGTAGCTAGAGCTTTGGCAGCCTGGCTATCGGTACATATGTGAATATTTGCATACTTCAGGCCTTTATCTAGATTTTCTCGGACGCAAAGATCTATGGCGTGTATCTCCGCTTGAAAAATTGTTAAAGATGGGTCTACAGAGGTTGGTCCACGACCCATGAATGCCAGCCCTTTCTCTTTTGTTAGTTTTGGATGTGTCTGTATAGCAGACATGGAATCTGTTTTCAAAGTTGGGTTCACCATAACTCCACTCCACACGTCTAGGAAATAACACCTTGAATGGTTGCTCGTGATGCAATTTGACAGTCATGGTGCCCGTTGACTTGTTTAAGGATTGAACCTCTTTTCGAAGGTCACCTAGGATCTTTAGGTGTCCGGTTAAGACTCCCTCTTTAAATCGATGTGATATACTCGGGTGGTGGCACCCAATGATATCTTTTGATTCGAAAATTGGTTCAAATGGGTGCAATGCATGAAGAATCTTTTGGAAAACAATAGAGTCATATCTCCAAATACAAATAGCAGCCCTCGTATAGTTTTTTTTTCATAGAGAATGAGAAAGTAAAATACTGTTGATTATCTTTTGCAAAAAAACGTAACAGAAGATTTCAGCAATATATGTATACAGATGAATTTGTACATATGTGTGTAATGTAAGGTATACCAACGGCAAATTTAATTCACCGAGAAGGTTGGGCGAATCATCTCGCTAGTGCAACAGCTTGTGGAGAAATAAATCGGAAACAATTCGTCGGGTATCCGATAGATACGGAGATATGGAGAAGACTGGAAGTAAGATATTGTATATAAACCTATTACAGGAATAAATATTGAAACTTTTCTATCACAAGTGCTTCAAAAAGCTTCTTTGTACTGTTGCTATAGTTTTGTCGTATATATCGTAAATTGAATTTCGTATAACTGAAGCATTCTCAAGCTACCATCAAAGCCCAGCAATTTGGTGGATAAAGCAACATCAATAATACGAGGAATGAGCCACAATTATTGAGAATTGAAAAACAAAAAATTGTTTATTAAATAGTGCATTATTTTATCTGTCAATTGCAATTTAGTTTGTGCAATTCGGTTGAATAGTGTCCATAGAATAAGCTTCTGTTATGGAAGAAATTGAATTATCACGAGAGAAGGTTAGGATAATGATTTGCTATGATTTCAAGAGCAAAGTTTAAAATCGGCAATTGGAGATGTAGCACCATAAATGGATACTGTTTATAGATGGTGTAAAGAATTTGAACGAGGTTGAAAGTCGGTGGTACGCAGAAAAGAAGCTGGCCCTCCTTTAACTGCTGTTAACCACGAAAACATTGCTGCGGTGAAGAAGATGGTGGAAAAGGACAACCGTATTACCTATGCAATGATAGAGTCCAATCTTAAGATTGGATCCTCGCAATTGATCGTTTGAAAAAAGTTGTAAGTCAGTTTGTACCCCATCATCTGACAGATTTACGAAAATGCAGAACGTGTTAGAATTGGCCAAAAAACTTTAGATATGTTCACTGTTGGAGGCCATCAAATTATTTCTAAAATTGTAACTGGCGATGAAACGTACGTACCGGTTTTTGATTTTTCCACTCGCCAAGAAAGCCGAGTCTGGATACGTGAAGACGAGGAAACCCCTATGACGGTGAACAAAACAGTGAGCAATGAAAAAAGTTATGTAAAAGTACTGGTTTGGTGGCTGCAATTAAATTAGAAGACCAGAAGACAGTTGCCGCTAAATGGTATGTTGAAAATTGTTTGTCTACTGTATTCGGTAAAGTGCCAAGAAAGGGAATCATGTTATATCATGATAAGGCATCGTCCCATACAGCAGGGACAACTGTTCAGTTGTTAGAGGAAAAGAAAATGAAAATTATAGAATATCCTCTTTACTCAGCGGATTTGGTAATGCAAGACTTCTGGTTATTTTTTGAGCTCAAAAAACATTTAAGAGGGAAATGGTTCCAATCAAAAGAAGAGATTGACATCGCTGTTAAGTGCTTTTTTGATAGTATCCCTAAAGACAGTTGGTTGAACGCTTTTAAACTATGGAAGGAGAGAATGTTTAAGTGCATTATTTTAAATGGCAATTACTTTGAACATTTTCAAATCAAAATTCTATAAACTTCGTACAAAATTACTCTCAATGTGCACCACTTTAATAGCTACAATGGAAGGAAAATTTAGATTACATCGGCTTCTTTCATTGTCCCTATTTACTCCTTAGTAAAATGAAATTTTAGCAAGGGTAGATGCATTAGGTAAGTATCTCTCATTTCTTTGCATATAAAGTTTTAACATAGACCTATTTACGTAATGGTGAACATAAATTAATAATATCAAGCAAGCTGATTCTCGAGACGCAAAATAACTTGCTCTAGTTGCGAAGTAACGTACAATCTCTAAAGTGATTATATTATTTCTGTCTAGCGGATTACGAAGTATGTATGTATGTAGGTACATACGACGGCGACGTACAAACCCTGGATCTAACTTAAGCTGAAGTAGAGGTATAAGTAGTCCTCTTATAAGTTCTGGGTCTCGAGCGCATCATTACACGATTTTATAGATTTTAAATATTCAGTAATGTGCTCTTAAGATTTAAGGATCTAAGAATTTACACATGTTAGGTACACATACATATGTACACCCAGATTAATAAATAATTTAGCCATTTTCTAGTTTACTTACCGCTTCGTAATCCGATTCCACGAGGCGTGTGCTTTGATGGAGGGCCGCCGTGAACATAATGTATCCTAGGCACTTGTAGACGTTCGCCATTGTGCAAAATTTCCGGGCTAATGGTGCGTGGCATACGTAGATGTAGCGTTGAATCGCCAGCGCAAGTGTTAGCCAGATACTGGCCGTGTGGAACATGTTCGGAATTACCTGCGACATACGTGTTTAAACAAGATTAAAATTAGTTTTAGGTACCCGTGAAATGGGTTCTATTCAATTCATTGTGTCATGAATTATTATTATTTTGCTATTATTGTGAATGTAAAGTTTAATATATAAACGCAAGCAGTAAGTAAAGAATATGTCATTTGACTGCTTTAAACAAGCCAGATTAATTTTTCTACTACGGCCGATAAAATCCCATAGGATATTCATCAGAGTCAAATAGTAAATTATTAATTATCAGATCATTAGGTAATGTTTCTGTAACGAAAAGAACAAAAACACCTGATTCCTACGAAAAAAACAGGTCGAAATGAATAAAATCTGTAGTAAATGTGTGACCTTGTTATAAATAGAATATTTGTGAAGCCCACATGTGTAATTCATAGGGCGGCAAAGCTGCTTTGTAAACAAATGCATTCATAGAGTACAATAAGCATTTATTTACATATATGTAATCGTGTTGTACTGTACTGTATTTTTTTTCCTGTACTTTAGTCCTTCATATGGAGGAATCTGTTGGACTATAAATAAATAAATAAATAAATATATTTGAACTTGATAAAAAATATCTATTTATGTCTATTAGAAATTTTTTCAGCGTCCCTTTCTTTCTTGTACACACGTGCCAGGCCCGGATTCAATAAAATTTATTTAACAAAATTTGGTAATTATGAAAGAAAAATTTTTCATATATGATCGTAATTTTTTTGGATTTACCTTTCTTGTGATGATGATGATTAGTTTTATACTGTTTATTTTTCCGACACTATTCATTTGACACCCTGCATATACAATTGCACTACCTATATTTTTGTTTTTGATTTTTATAAAAGAACATTTTCTAACGATTAGAATAACATAATAAAAGCAAACACTTAAATAAAGAAAAAAGCAAAGAAAAAGAAAGGTTTT
>SMLS01049808.1:0-13584 GCA_004785975.1 Popillia japonica | reverse complement strand
ATGGCGCGTGACGTATCATTGTCTCAAAACTTTATGAATACAGTATACATATATACGCTCACCGCCAATCATTGCGTATCATTTACTCAATTCAAGCCGTTAAGTTCAATCTGTCGTTATTACCTACCTGAACTGCTATACTTAGAAGAAGCGACAGAGCTGCTAACAAGCTTAAGAGTAAATTCCTTCAGTAATGATAGAATAAGTTTAAGTGCCTTTGAAAAGTATAATTACTTCGTCGGTCAATTTAATTTAGCTATCTAGCTTTGAATTAAGAACAAGATGTGAATCAGGTTTCAATATTAACGCTGATTAAGTATACATGGATGAATAATACATTATCGTGAATACAAATTAAGGATTAATTACACTTATTAAACTTTTAAGTT
Source organism: Popillia japonica (assembly GCA_004785975.1). NCBI lineage: Eukaryota > Metazoa > Arthropoda > Insecta > Coleoptera > Scarabaeidae > Popillia > Popillia japonica. The sequence continues at coordinate 13,195 of SMLS01049808.1, read as the reverse complement.
TTCATTTTATTCTTGTTATCTAAACTGGTAAGAATGATTGATCAGAGTTTATTAGGAGTGTGGCTAGAGAGATGCGGTAACATTATGTAAGTAAATGCAAATAATACGAAGATTGCTAAAGCAAAATTTAAGTTTATTTGATAATTAAATGATACCCTTTATATAATTATACATACAAAGCCCACCAAAGAAGCAAAGTCAGCTAAGACATAAAAGTTAATGTGAGCAAGGAAAGATTCACCCTGGCATTTGGATGTTTTGTGAATTATACACTTTAAGTAACAATATTACATACACGTTTAATAACTTTATTTTTAAATATAAGGCTAGGAAAGATGGTGAAGAAGCTGCCTTAAATTGTTTGTTATTAAATGCATTTATGTAACACTAGCAGTGCTTGTCTCTCAATAACGCATTCCCCGTTAGAGACGTTGTAATACATTTTTTTACTAATATTTATAAATGTACAGGCTGGCCCATAGAAAACGAAACAGATAAATTATCACTAAAACCGCAATTTTTCGAAAGAAATCCTGAAACACATCAAATTTGCTTTGTGGGGCACATAGTATGTGCCTTATGCATCCTGACTTCATGCCCTCTACCAGGGAGGCTACCTACCTCGTTATAATCATAGGGAACTGGAGTCGAGTTTGAAAGGCAATTAAATTCACTTTACAAGACTATACTTGCTAGATTTGGTTCAAACCGTAGACAACAACATGACGAAAAACGTTTATTGATCATTTAATTCTTTTTTGTAGAAAGATATAGAAATACATAAATGAAAGTGTTTGCATTTTGTATTTATTTTATACTACACTAAACGCTAGTTTAGCTGAGTAAATATTCGAATCGACTGCCACCAACTCCAAATGTGGAATCAGTTGAAGACGAACCTCCCGATCGACTACAAACTGTGTGAAATTAACGACTTGATACAGAATGATCGCTGGATTGATATAAAACGAATTTCTGATATTGTTAGTTTGTCCACTCAAAAAATTATTCATGAAGATTTAGGGTAGCGGACGGTCGCGGCAAGATCGATTCCAAAAGTGATGACCGATGAACAAAAAGCAAATCCAGTAACAATTTTTCAGCAGGGAAAACGGAATGTCGTTTCGTGTGACAGAAGTAGGTTTTATCATTATCATAAATTGAAGTCTCAAAGTATGGCAATGGAAGCATAAAGGCAGCCCAAGATCACATAAGGCCGAAACTGTGAAAAGCGCTGATAAAGTGATGCACTTGATTTTTTTTGATAAATGTGGCATTATTTTCGATCACATTATGCCTAGAGAACATATTTTGTAGATCAGTAATAGATTTTTGAACGTGATTGTATGTTCATGTCTTTCTATATATTTGTTCTGGCGTCTTTCTTTCCATTTTGTGTATTAGCTTTAGTATTTTGTTTTGTTGTCTTTGTAGTTTTCTTATGTTTGTTTTAGTAGTTCTCCACACATTAATTAGGTAGTTCATGTGCATGTACATGACATTGTAAATTGCTCTCTTTACGTATTTTGGGATTATTTTTCGTATTTTGTATATTTTGTCTATTGCCATTGCATTTTTGTTCAGTAGTTCTTTAATATGTTTGTCCCATTTGAGATTATTTTGTATTACTTAATCCAAGGTATTTTATTTTGTCGACTTCTTTTATTTCGTAATTATTAATTTTTATCTTGTATTTTTGTGGGTTTGTTTGTGCTTGGAAGATCATATATACTGTTTTTTGTAGATTTACTGTTAAACTGTTTGGAGAGCACTATTCTAATTTACTTCGAGGACTCTTAAAGGGAAAATTAAAGAAAAAACGGGTCTTTTATCAAGCCGTTAGTTGGACGCTGAATCACGACAATGCTCCGGCTCACATATCAGCATTCCAACCTTGCTTCATGTAACTTCCATTTGTTTCCTGAAATGAAAAAGGAATTAAAAGGTCGAAGATTTGAGTTTGATTTTAGAGCTCAACCACGTTGTAATGAATATACTAAACAGACCATCAAACAATGGTGGATTAAGTGATGGGATAAGTGGATTGAACAGAATTGACAGTACTTTGAGGAATAGTTGTTGACGTTTTTTAAATAAGTATTTCATTGATATATTATAGAATCATTTTTGATATACCTGTAGCTAATTTTGGATGAAATTTAGCACAAGTCAAATCACCCCGCTATAACAACATTAATAAAAGAGATTAGATATTGACGACAGATCAGTTTCCGCCTATCGGACGTCATCACAGTCGGTTCGAATATTAGACTGTATGCTCATGGCTTTAGTTTCTAATGCGAACAACTATTCCTTTGGATGACTAATTGTAATATTATTCTTTCTCTTCAGCTAAGTCAGAACTAGTACCACCCGAAGAGCCGACAAGAACATCAACTGAACACTAGACATTTGGTTTATACCAATGCATGCATTGTTGCAACATGTGGAATAACCGTAAGACAAAGCTAAAACATGGCACAATAATCAGTTAAACGCGTACCATCTTGACCTAAACATAAGAAGATCTATTAATATGTAACACCGAATTATACATTGACATGAACTTTGTTGAAATTAACGTTAATTTTAGGCGGCCCTGTATCTATGGACATCCTTTTAAAGGTGTAAATTTGATATATACATAGTAGTTCAGCTACTGAGCAGACAAATATGAGGTCGAAAATTGGGTTTCAAAAATTGGCTGTATCTTTCTAAATACTGAATCTGAAGTGAACTCTTAAACTACGTAATTTTAATATTTTATAATAAGTATATTGCTTATCTTATTCTCCAGATACTTTTTTAGGTCAATGATAACACTGCAATTCGAACAAAGATCAAATTTATTCCAAAACCTTTACAATATATATAATGTGGTTTTGGTAAAAACTTCGTCAGTGCAATGAAATTGACATTTATTTCGTGTCAAATTATAAAATATAAATATATAATATAAAATATTATCCACGGTCGGGAGTAGAAATCAGTTTCTATGACAACAAAATTAAAACAGAAGTAGTCGATTATTCCCAAGGGAGTATAATACTCTCAAGGGAGTTTACATTATGGAGAACTCCCCTAAGATGAACTCATGCGGAATATAACCGTTTAAGTGGCGCCCAACGTGGGGCATGTCATAGTAGTTTTCTAATATATCCTAAAGTCAGTGATAATAACAGATTGACCTTTTTAAGTGTTCGTTTGCGAAGTAATACGTTACTTTGATGAAACTGCATCCAGGTTCCATGTTACCTAATGATGAAAGGTCTCGTTTGAATAAACTTCTATTGGGAAATCAAGATATCTTCACTCTAGCGGGAGAAGCAACTCCATATGCAGAGCACCGTATAGATACGGGAGATCATGCTCCAATTTCTGTACCACCTTATCGCATGACTCCAGCGAACAAAGAGATTTTAAAAAATGAAATAGATCGTATGTTACGAGAAGGTATCATAGGAGAAAGCGAATCTGCTTGGGCTGCACCGGTTGTCTTAGTGTCAAAGAAGAATGGTGGTTGGCGTGTTTGTGTGGATTATCGTCGTTTAAACTCAATCACAGTCCCTAATGCCTATCCGTTACCAAGAATAGATGATGTTCTTCATGCTACTAAAAGAACATTTTTTATGACAACCATAGACCTAAAATCTGGTTATCACCAAGTAAATGTGCGTGAGTGCGATCGCGATAAGACTGCTTTCGTGTCACCATTTGGAATATTTCGGTACCGTCGTATGTCATTTGGATTGCGAAACGCTACGGCTACATTTCAGCGTCTAATGGACAGATTTCGAAGTGGACTTGGTGATGTTTTGATTTTAGCTTATTTAGACGATCTAATAATTTTGTCATCTACATTCGATGAACATATGAAAGACTTGGACTTAGTGTTCTCGCGTCTTAAACAATTTAAACTAACCGCAAATCGTGAGAAGTGTAATTTTGTTTGTACTAACGTAAAGTACCTGGGACATTTAATTACGCCTGAAGGTATTCAAGTTGACCCAGAAAAGACTGCGGCAATAGCTAATATGGCTGTACCTCGTAACGTAACTCAAGTCTTAAGTTTCTTACAGACATGTCCATGGTATAGGCGTTTCGTACCGAAATGAGGTACGATGTGTCCCGTCCATTGAGTGATTTGACGAAGAAGAATGCGAAATGGGATTGGGGTCCAGTTCAGCAAAAGTCGTTTGACACATTAAAAGGATTGTTAATCACAAGTCCAATATTACGACAGAATGATCATACAAAGCCATACATCGTGAGAACTGATGCCAGTAGTTATGCCCTCGGCGCGGTATTAATACAAGGTGAAGGAGAAGACGAACACCCTATTGAGTATACCAGTCGTCTTCTGAGACCTGAAGAAAAGAATTATTCGACAACAGAACGAGAAGCTCTGGCTGTTGTGTGGGCGTTAGACAAATTCAGAGGATATATAGAAGGTTCTACAGTCACTGTGACGTCAGATCACCAACCTTTAAAGTGGTTAATGACTTTAAAATCACCAAATGGAAAATTGGCTCGTTGGGCTTTGCAAATCCAAAGTTACAATTTGAAGATTGATTATATACCTGGTAAACGAAATGTTATTGCAGATACCTTGTCTCGTCCCAATTGTAATTATACCGACGAGAACACTTGCGGTATTTGTCTGGTTACGATTGATCTACCTACCAGATCTGCTGCTGATATAAGATCAGAACAATTAAAAGATCCGGAGATAGACAAAATTATCCAGTTGTTTTGAAAACAATCAAACAGATGATGAATATGCAAAATGGACAGATAGAGGATATATTATGAGTAACGGAGTGTTATACAGATATTGCACGGATGGGGAAAGTGACGATGCTTTACTTGTTGTTCCTGCTCATGAGCGACAGCGTATAATGACTGAGTATCATGATGCTCCAACCGCTGCTCATTATGGTATAGAGCGTACTATCCAACGCATTGCTTGCCGCTACTACTGGTTTGGTATGAGGCGCTATATTGCGGACTATGTGAAGCATTGCCCCGACTGTCAAAGATATAAGGCTACAAATCAGAAACCTGCTGGACTAGTGCAGACACCGATATATGCGCAACGATTTGAGACCGTTGCAATTGATTTATTTCGACCACTGCCAGAGACACCTGAGGGTGGCAGATGGATTTTTATTGTAGAAGATACTGCTACAAAGTGGGTGGAATTATTTTCATTAAAACGAGCAACCGCTGAAGAGTGTGCGAAAGTATTAATAACAGAAATTTTTATGAGATATGGAGTACCCCGTAAAGTTATAAGTGACAATGGCACTCAGTTTCTAAGCCATATAATGCAAAAGGTTACGCATTGTATGAATATCAAGCAAAGCTTAATACCCGTCTACCATCCACAAGCATATGGTTGAACGGAAAAATAAAGATCTGAAGCCGCGTCTTGCAATTCTCGTCGGTGAAGATCACGCTATGTGGTCAGATGTTGTCAGCGATACGTTTTGCCATGAACACTGCTAAGTGTGAGAATACTGGTTATACGGCAGCTTATTTAACTTTTGGTAGAGAATTAAGAACGCCTGACGATGTCCAGAACGATCTCAGAAGCAAAATCGAAAGTCAGAATTTTATACTTGAAGTTACCCCGTACGTACAACGCCTTGCCATTACACTCCAAGACGCCAGAGATATAAATGAGAAGTAACAAGACCGTCACAAAATCTACGCAGATTCTCGCAGACGGAATGTGACCGCCTATAATCCTGGAGATCTAGTGTTGGTTATCGTGCACAAACCAAGCAACGCTGCAACAAAGACGACGCATAAATTTGCTCCCCGAAGAGACGGTCCTTACAAAATATCCCACATGATATCCCCTACTACATATTCGGTAACCGATATAAATAATTCTTCTCCTATCGGGTCTTATCATGTTTCAGCTTTAACTAAGTATGAAGGTCCAGTGGAAGCTAAACCCATTGCACCTATTCGGAGACGAGGTAGACCACCTAAAACCAAAGCATCTGTTTCTTCTGGTACCTTGTTGGATCGACGTCGGAACAGAGGGGGAGTGTGTAACGATGCTGGCGTCACCTATGAAAATAGTACGAACGACTGTCAAAAAGTGACGTGTCAAGTTAATCTATTATTGTTAGTTGTTAAAATAATAAATGGTATTAGAAAGCTAATTGATATTTCAAACACACCCCTAAGATGAACTCATGCGGAATATAACCGTTAAACTGTATTATTTAAATTAAAATAGTTGTAAACTTTCGATAAACGAGAAGTGATGCCAGAACGTATTTAATTTTCCTAATAAGATCATATTAGTGTATTTCTAACTACAGGTTTCAAAAATTCTTAAATTTTATCGTTTGCAAAACCTGTGAGACCCCTTTACATCTTCGATTTTTATTTTGTTATAGATCATTATATACATATGTATATCATTTTGAATCAAACATAATATATTCCTTTTAGCTATATGTATATATACAGGGTGTTTGGTAATGAAACGGTCATAGTTTGCAGCGTGTTAGTAGAGATCATTTGTAATATATATAGCCCAATTTGCCTTATCCAAATGTCACCCGTTTTCAAGATATTGTGTTTTTTTTTGTTTTTTTCGTTCACTCCTTACTTTTACTCAAACTTAAAATTTACGAAAATAATTAAACTCTTCCTCAATTTTTCAGTTTGTATGGTTAGAAGACATCTCAGCACACATTATGGATGAAAGTTACGTTAAATAGTTGGGCAAATTAAGCGAAAACAACTTTTGATGGAACTGTAGACACAATCGCTACGCGCGAAATAATGTAACTCAAAGAGTTACATGTACCATCACCGACTTTGGTTATGTCCGGTATCTAGCGGTACAGCCTGCGCTCCTGACACTATTCCCTTTAAGATAAAACGGACATGGTGACAGGAGCGCAGGCTGTACCGCTATATACTGGACATAACTAAAGTCCGTGGGTGTACACAAGTTCGAAAACGTGCTTGTGAACGTGCTCAGAAATGCAGGAGGTACCTTTGAAGGCAGTTTATAATTATTTTATTTTATTTACTAATAAAGGAATTAAATTTGTGGTTTTTATTTATGGCGTTCTTCGTCAATTTATTATGCCCAATTATTAATGAGTAGGTAAGATGAATAGTAAGTGTTATTACGTCATTAGAAAGCTATTTTAACAAAGAAGTTTTTGAAATAATTTGTATGCTTAATGCATCATGGAAATTTAGAAATAAATAGTCACAAAGGTAGCGATTGTGTCTACAGTTTCATCAAAAGGGGAAGTTTTTTTTTTTCGTTTAATTTGCCCAAGTATTTAACGTAACTTTCCTCCATAATGTGTGCTGAGATGCCCTCTAACTATACAAACTGAAAAATTGAGGAAGAGTTTAAGTATTTTCGAAAATTTTAAGTTTGAGTAAAAGTAAGTAGTGATCTTCGAAAAAAACACAATATCTCGAAAACGGGTGACTTTTGGATAAGGCAAATTGGGCCATATCTATTGCAAATGATCTCTACTAACACGCTGTAAAGTATGACCGTTTCATTACCAAACACCCTGTATATTATTTTCATATTTGCTAATTTGTGATATCTGTGACCAATTATATTGCACTTTTATATCACAAGAGTGGCAAGTCTGAACCTAACAGGAAAACCAATCGATATTGTGGCCGTGTTTTTATATAATCGTAGACCGTGCGTCGGGAGATTTCTATACAACTTAGTCGATGTAGGTATCCAAGAATTTATGAAGTCATAAAATATTTTATACCGTGGCGTATTTTGAGGTTGTCGTTACGGCCACGTTGATGGTATAAAGTATAAACCATAAGATAAAGTGGATATTTGGTCGCGCGTTCAACTAACCACGGTCGAACCTGAACTAAAATGTGTATATAGAGACAGAATGTGCATCACGCTTGTGCAGGTATAGCATCGGCAAACATTCTAAGAACTGAACCAGCTGCGGCGGTGCAGATGAAGATCTCGGTCGGCGGTGGGAGGACCGGCCGCTGTTTGTTGAAGACGTTATATATTACACCCTGTCATAGGCGAGAGACCTCCAGCCTCCTACTAACAGGCTCGCACGCATTCTTCCTGTGGTAGGTAACACTAACTGATCGATTCACGCGAAAGGCTTCTACGTGGCAGACGGAAAAAAATTCAAAAATATCCACCTGTGAGGGTGATGCGGCCGTTTATCTTTTTTATTTCATTTTAATTTATATCCGAAACACGTAGCAGTTAACAACGCGACACGGTTAGTAGTTATACACTTTTAAAAACAATGAATTTTCTAAATGAAACTAGTGTTTTCAATAATGTTGAATAAACGAATCAATAATTACTTTATAGGCTGTATGGTGTACAATGTGAAAACTTTCTAAAGTGATAAAGATAAAACTGCAATCAGCAATTAATTATGAGCTGTACAGAACTACACTATCGACCATAAATGAAGAATCATTGGTCTACCGGTATAATTACTCGCTCTTTTGGTCTGTTTCACTTGCCGTAATAAAATAGAAACTATCCTTTCTTGTTGGATTATTTAAGAAAACAATAACCACACGTAAAAGAGACGCTATTATATCGAAAAACATAACAATCTTATGTACATTGATTTATGGCCACAACTATTGTTGAAGTATTCTTTCGTAAACATTTATTTAAGCAGGTTTGTATTATATTGTGCATATAGTAGGCGTGCTATTCTCGAACATTTATACAATTCAGATAGTATTTCGGCCTCTATCATGTACAAAATATTAGTTTACATTTAGAAATTGTGTGGTCGTGAAGCGTGCGTTTATGAATAAAAATTAAAAAAGTTACCAGTAGTAAGTTATCATTCCAAAACGAAGAGAACTAAGTCCTGTGACACGTAGTGTCATAATAACTGTACATAGAAAAAGCAATTCCTTACGAATAATAGTACACAAACTTAAAACTTATCGGGAAGTGCAAGGAATGGGGAAATATTACCAGACAGCCGAAACTACAGCACCAGGAAGACGTTCCGGAAGACCCAAAGTGACTACACCGAATGAGGATTTAAGAATGACATTGATTTCTAAACGAAACAAACGCCTAAAAGTTTCAGAAATTTATGCACAGTTAAATGAAGGTCGCGCAAGTCCGGTGTCGCTCACACCAGTAAAGAGGCGGTTAACGAAGCTGGATTGCACGGTCGAATAGTCGCCAGAAAACCATTACTACGGTCGCAAAATCGTATGAAACTATTGGAATGGGCCAAACACCATAAAGATTGCGACGTGAATATGTGGTCAAATGTGCTATGAATCGACGAAAGGAAATTTCAAGTCTTCGGTAATAATAGATGCACCTTTGTTAGAAGAAAAGCTGGTGAAAGGATGCTCCGGAATGTGTTGCACCAGTTGTTAAGCATGGAGGTGGTTCTGTGCTAGTTTGGGATTGATTTTTCTTTAACGGCATTGGGGATCTACATAGAATTGAAGGAATTTTGAAAAAAGAAAATTATTGATGCATTTTTGAGCACCACGCTATTCCCCCGGAAGTAAGATTAATTGGTAAGGGGTTTTACTTGTAGCAGGACAATGATCCCATTGATTCACTATTCCGTTAATAAAGTGAAGTTTTCCTATACTCTTAGATGACCTACTGCCTCATACCATATCTGATGCAGAAAATTTAACTTTTTTTAAGACAGTCGGGATGAAAAGCTTTTCTGCGGATAACACGATTTCTGTTTTCCCCAATACAAACTTCGAATCTGGGCTCATCACTCCACACTACTGCATCTCATTGCTGGAGAGTCCAATATGTCCTTATCCATTTTATTTTATTTTTCTTTTGTCAAAAGTGGCTTTTCCTTTGCCTGACATGACAATTCAAATTTTACTAAAGTTTGTTGACACATTTTTATTTATTTAACTTTGTAAGTTCCATATCCCTGTGTGTGGGTCTCTCTGTGACACGTGGCCTTAGAAATTCATCTTCCAGCAGCTTCACCTCACAGAACACTTAACTCAAGATAACTTACACGACGGTATTTTTCAATAATTCTTCCCAATGCTTATCTATCAGCTTCAGTTATCTTACTGTTTCCTACATTTCTAGCCTTTGTAGCTATTGAATTTGTTGTCTTTTGTTGTATCTTTTAACTATATTTCTAACACTGTAGAGGGATAATTCCAATAAATTTCCAATTTCAGAATTAGAAAATTTAATAATGAATGATTGTATTTTCTCGTCGATAACTTTTCATCTGTTCATTTTAAATTAAGCAAATATCAACAATAGTCACCAAATATATAGAATGCGCTTGACACTAACTGATTGTAGTTTCGCCGTTAGTTTTCAAAGCCACCTACTCATTTAACAGGATAACATCAAAATAAGAGCAACTTGATGAGTGAGAACAAACTCAAAATTTGAGACTTACCGGTAAACACTTCAAAAACGAATAAAAAGTTCACATTTTTATTGAACATTATTAAAAATGTGATTTAATTTATTTGGGTATCGATAAAAGCATGTAGTGTCTATTATTTTTTCGCGGGCCTCGAAAAACATGGATATCAGACAGTGGACCAACTGACATGAGAAGGGGCTCGTAGACATCAATCAATTATCAATCATCAATTTATTCAATCAATTTATTACAGCGGTACGTATGTATGTATTTCGTTGTCGATAATAACAATTTAGCTATTGTTATTATTCAGCATAAATGCAGTCAGTTGCCATATTCCTATATGTATGTACATATATTGAATCTGATATATGTATGTATATTGAACCACCAATTTAGATAGAGGCGATCGGCTAGCGTATCTCGTAATTAGAAAGAAACCTTTTAGCCTACATTGACCGCGTCTTAATCACTCTTTCAAAAAGGACAGGTGATTGAAATGGTGATACCTGAAAGGAAGTGATCAGTCACTAATAACCAGCAAACAGGTATAAATTGTACAATAATAAGATAGCCGTGTTAATTTTGGTCCAGGTATTAAGAGCTTAAATTTTACGGTTGTGTTTGTCACGGTAAACCTGCAAGTAAGTGCTGTACCATGATAAATGTTACCAGAATTTCTTAGAACATGTAGGTACATATATAGAATGATGAACACTGATATAATTGTTTAACGTAGCTGTTGATGCTAAATTATCTCCTGACTGCCAAATTTTAATTTAAGCCTAACAACGTAGTAGCGCCATAACTCTTACAAACATATTACATAGTTTGAATGAAACACAATGAATAGGATATTGAACTTAAATTAAAATAAATTTAATAAAAATCCTGCTAATATTGTAATGTCGTTTGTGACATACAAAACCAAAAACGAAAGCAATTCTAACAATTCAGTGATAACTAAATTTTCTGTTCGTTAAAGAATCGTCCTCTCGCACGAAGGATATCTTGGCATCCAATTTATTACTTTTTCCTAATCTGGAAGATATTTGTCCACTGTTATGGTAAGACATTTCAGAGATATATTGCGGATATAGGACAGGTTTTACGGATTGTTCTATCCAATTCTTCCCGCAAGAGTTCAATCCTGTTAACGTTTGGACTTTGAAGCGCCAACACCCTTAACTGCAGGGCATTTGTTTGCTGCTGATCATGTAAATAGTTTTTGCATATTACTTACGTGTGTTTCCGATTATTATGATGCATAAATACAAAATTTGCAAAATTGCATTTTGTGTGCAATATGTGGAAATATGTTTTTTTTTTCTCATAATCCCATCAAGTTGTCACAGATCTCCTGTTCCACAGTAACAAAAGCAACCCCAAATAAATACGAAAGTCGTTTCTGTTTGTTTTTACATTTCTGCGGTTACCTTGAGGTACGCCTATTATTGCGTTTACTTACTAATTTCATTTCATCATCTGTCGATGATGTCATTCGCGAACGCCCTGGACATGTACGGCACGATACACTACCCGTGCGTTAATATCTCTGGATAACAGTATCCACATTAGCTTTATTTAATGTTTTTTTCGCGATTTGTGGTCCTGAATAATCTTCTTCGTGAAGTGTAATCATAACAGGATATTTCTATGTCATGTATGTTCTATTGTCTATGTTAAATACACACAAGTTACTGTTGTGCTCAGAAGAATGTTCATGCAGCAACGAAAGTAGACATTAATGTCTAAAAGCCCTGTAGATATAAACATGTAGATTTCTAAGTCATATTGCTTATATCTGCATTAGGGCGTATACATTTTATCAAATTACTCTATAACCACTACAAATTTTCTGCAAGGAAAAAATGCTTACATAGACGTAATTAGGTAGAAACGCCAGTGATATTTATTTATATTAGTTGATAAAGTATTTATTACTGTACAATCATTTACTTAAACAAACAACAACGCACTGCTTAAAACAATATCGGATATTACAGTCTAGGTGGTTGAATTAATATTAATTATAGTGTACTTATAGCCTCAATTATGATAAAACTTTGTATAACTAATATACATATACGCCGATACTGGTGTGAATAACTCTTGAAGTGTTTAGATAACTTAGATCTATTAGAAAGCTCTTTGGCAAAAGACTAAATATGACCTTGGAAATTCGACTCAATTATGACCATTGATTGTCTGTGGTTACCAAATAGTTTTCCAAATGTTCCCGTATTGGAGGGTAACACACAATATGGGTACATATCCTCAAACAAAATTGTGAAGCAATGTCGAAACCTGCTATTAATGTGTGAACATATATACATTGTAGTTATTGATACAAGTCTACAACGACAATCAATGTTCGAATTTGTAATGTAATTTTATATTTTTCTGTGGAACATTAAAAAGTTATGTCTCACGAAATCAGTTGAGCTCCCATTGCTAAATCAGGGGATTTAAACACCAATTTCCATATTTGTGACCTGTCATGTAACATGTAACCTATTTTATCATCATCCATTTTGGGAAACGCAGAAACTTACCTGTTTTTTAATTCCAAATGAAAGTTTAAGAACGAATGATCACGCAAAGAATGTGAACGGTATTGATATACATATACATACATACAATACATTCATAAATGCGCTCTAAAAACAACACAATTTTTCACATCTTTATTGACTATTTATTGATACCAAACTTTTAGAATTCTCCTTCTACATTTACTTCTGATTACAGCGAAATTCACATGAAAAGTACTTAAATTAAGTCCTCTG
>SMLS01049803.1:0-10038 GCA_004785975.1 Popillia japonica | reverse complement strand
AGAAATCCAGTGGAGTCGATAATATACCGGGAATGATTCTTTTAGAAGTTAAAGATCTAATTAGTGTCCCTTTATGTACCATCGTCAATAAATCTTTTGAAAGCGATGTATATCCCATTAATTTGAAAGTGTCAAAAATTATTCCCATATTTAGAAAAAAGGGTGACGAGAGAGACTTAAACAATTATCGGCCAATCGCAGTTCAATGTCAGATTTCCAAGATATTCGAATATTGTTTCCATACACGCCTATATAGTTTCTTCGAAAAATTTAATGTTGTTAGTCCCTCACAACATGGATATCGAAAATTGCGATCTACCGTATCTGCTCTCGAAAGCATTATCGATTGCATATATGACTTTGAACCAGAAAGATAAGGTATTGAGTTTATTCTTTGATATGAGCCGTGCTTTTGATTCTGTCGACCATAGATTGTTAGCGCAAAAGCTGTATGACCTGGGTATTCGTGGTGGTGCACACAAGTGGATTGTCTCGTATTTAACTAGCAGAGAACAAATAGTATGTATCAACGGCATTAAATCGAGAAGGCGGTGTATAACTAGGGGTGTTCCTCAAGGCACAATCCTGGGTCCGCTGCTTTTTTCTGTTATGATTAATGACTTACCCTCATCATGCTCTGCCGCTACGGATGTGAGTATATACGCAGACGATACAAACCTGACAGTGACACATACCGATCTACGTCAACTACTTAAGATTACCGAGTTAGCTATACAAGAAATGCAACAGTGGTGTAACATAAACGGCATACAACTCAACATTGGGAAAACGCAAATGATTCAATATTATCCTATGAACGAACATATCGATGAACATATTTTAATCCGTATAGACCATAAAAGTGTCCCGCAAGTTGAAAACGTAAAAGTTCTCGGGTTGTACATCGACTGTAAATTAACATGGAATACACTTGTTCAATGGATTTGTAAAAAAGTAAGTGCGGTAGTATATATGTTCCGAACGTTACGACTTACTGTTTCTAAACCAGTGTTGATCCGTATGTACTTCGGGCTTTTCCAATCGATCCTGCAATATGGACTTATTCTATGGGGCAACAGTAGCCATGCTGATACCGTATTCAAAATTCAAAAAAAGGTTATACGTATAATCGAAGGTGTACATCCGCGAACCAGTTGTGCTCCATTGTTTAAAAAACTTAAAGTAATGACGCTATACTCCCTGTATATGTACAATTTAGTAATAAATATCAAAAGAAACAGTGAAATACGTAAAAATAGTGATTATCATACCTACCATACCAGAAATAAAAATCTACTACGCCCTGATTTTCAAAGACTAGCTGTGTGTCAAAACAGGATAGACCATATTGGTGCCAGATGCTTCAACAAACTACCAGCTCACATTCAGCGTTGCACGGACTTTAAAAGTTTTCGCAAATTATGTTATAATTTTTTTGTCTCTGAACCATATTATTCTGTTAATGAATTTTTGAATAGAATGTAAACCCAATTATGCGCTCAATGGTATCTTTGTACATGTACATATATGCAATTACTTCTGATGCATGCTGATGTTAAATGACGTATCTTACAATGTAAGTACATTTTGTGTATTTGCATTCCTAGATTAAATAAATATTATTATTATTATTATTATCAAAGGAGGTACCTTTTCCATAACCATAAAAGTGTTAAAAATATTATTTGTTGTACTACTTTCCATATAAGTTGCACAATTATAATTGCAATGCTCGTAGAATAAACTGTTTTTTCCGTTTTTTTTTTTTCGTTTTTCTCGATATGTGGATATGTCTGATTTTGTATGAACGCCCCTCATTTGTCCTCTACACACATAAAAATACGGTGTTGGATTTAACACCGATTTATCACCGTCTGGTAGTTCCCTCGCGACCAAATGTACAAGTAGTTAAACGCACCGGAGTTGTATAATTTAGTACTAATATCCACGATTCGGAGTTAAATTACACTTTTGCGTAGTTAAAGTTTCCCTTGTGAAGTTGGTTCATATCCCAATGCAGTTGAAATTATTTGATTTTGGAGTTGCCTTTGCTCCATTGCAGAGTTGAGATTACCGGTATTTTGTGTTAGCCAGAGCCCGTTACAGAGTTGGATAAATTTCTTTATGGAGTTACAAGCACTCCGTGAAGTGTAGCGTGAACTCCGTGTTGCAACTCGAATGAATTCAGTTGCGGTGCTGCGTGAACACCTTTACAGTGCTAGCTAAATTTCACTACTGAATTCCTACTACTGTTTTATGGAGTGACACTCACTAATTTATGCAATTTAAAAAAATTGATAAACAAAATAATTTTATAAACTGGAAAAAAATAGAAAAGGTAAAGGTAAAGACCATAAAAAACAAGATTTTTACTAAAAACATAAACATGTGTTTCAATATGTACTTAAAATGCATTACAAATTCAAACAAGTTCATACTTTTTATTTTTAATAAATGTACACATTCCCTAAAACTAAATTTAAGTTTAGAGAAAGATTAAGAAATATTTTTTAATGGGTTTGTAGTAAATATTTTAAATACAAAAATAATAAAAAGATAAAAAACTAACCTCTACGAACGTCACACCACAATTTATAATTATTAAGTATCTATTTGTAAGTTCTTCACACTTGTTTATCTTGATACTAATTTCTCAATCCCTCGGTGTTAATGTCGAAAATTCGGTGGTTACAAGTCCGTACATATATTTGAATTTATATAAACTTCCAGCATGATTTCAAACTGTCTTCGAGCTTTGTTCTAGAAACAAACGGAATTTGAAATAGGACGTTAAAAGAGTCTAAAGTCTAAGGGATTATTCGTATCAGTAAGTAACAAAATATTATCTAAAACGATAATAACGATTTTTGAAGAACCCACTGATAACAGCAATGGTTGGTTGGTTTATTCTCTACGCCATCTTGTAATGGAAAACTTATCTGCAATAAATACCTGGCTGAAAGAAAGAAACATATTTATGACGGTGGAAACTTACATGATAAAAAATAATTAATTTTTATGTCGTCTCGTCTATAGAAGTTCTCTCAATCCCACCTCGTCCTCTGGCAGTGATTGTTCAACATTAATCGATGTAGTTTGGTAAACTAAGCAAATGAAATATGGCCGTTATGAATTACAAAGGCATACGCATATGCAACAAATTTCCTTATATCATAACAGTTAGAGAACATTTATCTGTTTTCTTAATAGTAATAATATCTAGGTTTCCGACTGTTAACTTTATCCACTTTTTCAAGTTTTGGTACTTTACTCTCACAAATAATGTATTTTTCATTATCTAGTACATCACCCATGTATGTAACTTCCATTCTAATTGCTACAGGCAAATACAACGAGCTTGCGCTAGCAGCGATTCCACCCGACCAGTGAAACATTACTTTTAACAACTTCAAGGAATTACGTTTCACATTTTGGTGTTGCGTTAGCTCCCTTCTGTTGCTAAATTATTTATCGACACCGAAAGTTTGCATATTTTTTCTGTTTGGAGTAACACCGTCGAAATATATTAAATTTCTATTTTTCGGAGTTGGAAATTTCTAACTACATGGGTTGTAGTTAGAAACATTTCCGAAAAGTGTTGTAAATTTCCTTTTAAATGTTTAACAAATTGTTAGTGAGAATTTAACTCTTTTCAGAAAAGCTACAACCCCGTTTAATTTAACTCCGTAAAATTCTTATGTGTGTAAGTACATACAATGTCATCGTAAATAACGCCACATTTATCAACAAAAATCAGGCGCACCACTTTAACAGTTTTAGCCTTCTGCGGTTTTGCTCCCCCTTTATGCTTCCATTGCATCTTTTGAGATTTCAATTCAGGATCGTTACAACAAAACCGAGTTTCATTACATCTAGCCACATTATTTAAAAACTTGTTGCAGTTGCCTTTTCTACTGCTGTCAAATTGTCACTCGTTTCACTGTTTGTTCATCGGTAATCACTTTTAGAATCCATCTTGTTCTCTTATATCAATCTGGCAATCATTTTGTATTAAGTCATTAATATTTGCAATTTTTGTATCAATTCGCCTAGTTTGTGGTCATCCGAGACGAAATTCATCTTCAACTGCTTCACAACCGTCTTTAAACTTCTTATGCCGCTCAAACACTCCACATCATGGTAAACTATTATCTGGATATGCATTTTTAATCATTTCAAAAGTGTTTTACCTAACCGACCACAAAATTTTATCGCATATCTTTACTCCACTTTCTTTTCGCGATGAGTACCCAACCCACTGACAATTCAATAATTTATTTGTAATAAACGTCAAAACCTACTTGAAGGAAAGTGGAAAGTACATTAAATATCATAAAATTCTAACTCTGGAGAAGTTATAGCACCAGTCTTATTATTTTTTGATACATCCTCGTACAACAAACCGTGTAATGTGAGCTCGTGGAAACCGGTAGATGCTGGCAGGCAAGGCGTCTACTGAGCTTTTTGGTTAGTCACGCGTCGACACCCGAAAGATCATTGACTCTGTTACACACAATACAAAATGTGCATCGTTACATACAGTTTGATGATGATGTTTTATGATGTCGGTATGACTCGCCTGAGCTGCCGTGTGTGTCCTTTACAGGAGATACTTAAGTCTGCAATGTGTAGGTTGATCTATAATAATGGGAAACGTAATATGTATGTAGTATATAACGTTAGAAAGTTTCGCAAAACCTCATTTGTAAACAGGATGTCCTCATGATTTAGGTGAATCAGACTATGTAATATCATTTTGGTATCTGCTCGTTGTTAATTATTTAATAATTCCGATCAAATAAGATACATATTAAGCAAATTTGCATTTAGCGTTTAATTAACAACGTTTTCTAGTCATCTTTACGGAATAGATTTTTACGTTGGTATGGTGAGAGACCCCGGCGAGGAAAAAAAGATAAAAGCTTAAGCAGAAGTCTAGTAGTAGCGCGAATAACACAAGAGATCTTTAATTAAAGGAAGTGCTCCTTTTACTTCCTTCTGAGGGTATGTATTTTTCTTTTTCCTCCGTCGTGATATTGTATTAGCAGCCGTTTTTCTCTGGCAGCGGCGTTTTATTAATTTCGTTTTACGATCCATATTTTAGGAATATTTATGGCTTTATTTTTACGAGTTCCTAGCATATCCACGAGAAATATTCAACGAAACGGATTACGATTGGGGATATAAATTATTAATTCTAATCAATATTCGCGATTGTATCATTTCAGGATTATACTGGAACAAATTGGATGGTGATAAAAAAATAGAAGGGCACGGGAAAAGTATTATGATTAAGTACAGATTATTTTCCTGGCCTTAACTTAGGTTTTTGCAAGCTTTTTAAGTGGAATAAAAAGCGGACAGGTTTTGTAAACCCCTACATTGTGGCATGATGAATTATTATGTATTTTTCCTAGGTACTTTCTCTAACAGCAGACTTCAACTTTTTTTTAAATCTCTTTCAGGAATATACAAAGTGCAATCAATTATAATTGTAAACGCAGAATGCACAAGTTGTCACTATATTTGACAAAAAGTGTAGCCGTTGCAATAAGAAGATCGTTGTAACATATCTGATTTTGCAAATCATGTTACAAAACTCTTCAGAACGTTTCCAAAGACTGATATCTTTTGCTCATCGTTCGGCATTCTTCTTCACTTCGCTGATTCGTGACAATGACTTCCTATTTGTCCAATTAGGTTTAGCTTAAGTACCAGATTTTTCATTTGACATGAATATCTGCTCCATTGTTTTGACGGTATTGAACCGTTTGATAATGTCGTCTCTAATGTTTTCTTGAATCCATCAGCTATTCCAATGAAGTAGAGTTTTTGTTGTTCTAAATCCAAACTGCCTGTGTTCCTTTACGTTCATTTACTCTCGTCTTCTTATCAATATGTTCTCTTCTTATCTGTTTAAATATTGCAGTCGTTTAATATTACCACATATCTGTACCAACATTTCAGTTTTAGGTGGGTCGATTCCACAGTTTAGAAAGTACGTAAGTCATGTTTGAAGTTTTCCAAATTTTATCAATTATTTCCCGATTTTTCACCAATTGTTTCTTTAATATTTCATCATACTGCTGAAGTACGAGGGTGATTTGATAATTAACTTGATTGACACACTACAGAATAGAGGGCGCAAATGTAATTTGTATATGTAATCATAAAATGTCATTTCTATTCTGATCTTAAGCCATTCTGACAGTAATTCGTTGTTTGATAGTTACTTAAACAGAAGTGTTTCGAGCATCAGCGAAAAATGGATAAAGTTGGAATTCATGGTGTGATTCAAATCAGTGAAGGAAATTCATGAGATGATTTTACCTACCTTGGGTGACTCATGTCCTTCTTATGAAAGTGTTCGACTTTGGGTAAATATGTTTAAACATGGCAGAACAAGCATTAAAGATTTACCACGTCCTGAAGCCCCAAAATCAGCTGTGACACCCGAAATCATCGATAAAGTTAATGATTTGATTTTAGCCGCTATAGACGAGTGAAGGTGCGCGAGTTAGTGGAAGCCACAGGCATCTCAACTGAACGAGTTTACTTCGTTTTGCATAAAGAATTGCACATGCAAAAACTGTGCGCAAGGTGGGTGCCGCGTTTACTCACTCAAGGACAAAAGCGAATTCGCATGCTACTATCTGCCGACAATTTGCAAGTATTTCAGAAGATTGTAGTAGAGTTTCCTCGCCGTTTTGTGACAACGGATACAGCACTTTGCCCCGGAAACAAAACAGCAGTCGAGACGGATTGCCCATGGCGAATGGGCTCCGAAAAAAGCGAAATGCGTTCCATCCGCTGGAAAGGTGATGGCATCAGTTTTTTTTTTTTTTGACGAAATGGGAATTCTGCTAATTGACTGTCTTGAACAGGGAAGAACCATTACCGGAGAATACTATGCATCACTTTTGGACCGATTAAAGGCGGCAATAACAGAGAAACGCCCGGGAATGGCCCCCGTGCATTTAAGCCGTGTCGCTCAGCAAAAATTGGGTGAGCTACAATCTCAACTGCTTCCGCATCCTGCGTATTCGCCAGATCTAGCTCCCTCGGACTACCATCTATTCCCGAAACTAAAAACTTTCCCGGCAGGACGAAAATTTGTGAAGAGGTCATACAGGAAGTAAGCCAGTATTTTGAAAGGATCGAAGAAATTCGTTTCCGTGAAGGAATCGCGAAGCTGAAGAAACGTTGGGGCAAGTGCGTTGATCTTCGAGGGTGCTCTGTCAAAAAAAAATGTTTTCTTTAATAGCAAGCCAAATTAATTATGAAGCCGCCCTCGTATCTTCACAAAATGACAACATGAAGTGTGCAAAATTTTAAAACATACCAAACCACCTAAGATTCACCAAACAAACCTAATTGTAACAAATGCTGAAACCGACAAATTAAACCTAACCGGGCAAAGCGCTATAAATTCTGAAACCAGCTCACGACAGTACACAAATATTACAACAAAAATTATGTTTTACCTTGCAATGCGCATCCTCAGGTTTACCCTGCAGCCGGGCTTCAGGAGTCAACATAAAATGGTCCAAAATCAAGTGACAACTTTGCATACGTTGCATAGTTTATGGTTCAAAGCCCAGAATAAAAAATATGGGGGTGGTTAAGGCTGGTGACTTAAATGGCCGCTTTAGAAAAAAAAAATGGTTGAAATTCTGTATGCTGTTTCTGGACATCCGTTGTGCCATTAAGTTAAAACTAATTCCTCTAAACTCTCGCAATGTTATAAACTAACTGTTACGGTACTGGCAGATTCTTTCAAGAAGCCAGATTTGATTATTTTTGCAGATGAAATGGCACATCAGACTGTAACTTTAGGTCGTACATCAAGTAGATATGTACTTAAAAAGAGCAGCTTTGTGTGTTAATTAACTAGTTGCAGGTCTCATGGTGCTTCGTCTAAAAAGCTGTGTTAAATTCTTACATGCCTATTAGTTTATACAAATTAATTTTATACCTTATTATTATTATTATTATTATTATTATTATATTATTTTATACCATGACATTGTGACAGAATTTCGACACCGCTTTACAAAGGGAAAGTCGACAACCACTGCCCTAATCAATTTTTATAACACTGTCCTAGAGCATATTGAAAGCAGAAAACCTGTTCTGGGCATTTTCTGTGACTTGCAAAAAGCTTTTGACTGCGTACAGTATGACAATCTCATCAATAAGCTACAGAGTTATGGCATCAGGGGTGTGGTTACAAATTGGTTCGCTTCGTATTTGTATGACCGCATTCAATACGTAAAGATTAGACACATTAAACCTTCTCGTGAAATTGAGACTGCTAAATCTCATTCGCTGCCGGTTGCGATGGGCGTTCCACAGGGTTCCGTGTTGGGCCCTGTACTGTTTAATTTGTATGTCAACGATATTGTGCTTTTTCTGTCAGATGTTTACCTAGCTATGTATGCCGATGATATCTCCATACTGACAACGAATGATGAGCAGGAATTTATTACAAATACTCTACTCCGGACTCTAACGGAACGGTTCGCAACAAATAAGTTGTCTTTGAGCTTAGAGAAAACCAAATATATGATTTTTCATACCAGACATAGGCGAACACACATCACGAACATTTCTTTGAATGGTATAAATCTGCAGGAGGCCAAAACTGTGAGGTTCCTTGGCTTGACATTGGAGGCTAGTTTGTTATGGAATGAGCACTGTCAGACTTTAGTTAATAAATTATCGAGTAAGTGTTACATTTTTCGTTGTCTGAGATCGCAGGTTACTGTAGAATGCATGCAGACACTGTACTACGCTGAGGTTCAGTCGTGGATACAGTACGGTATTTTACTCTGGGGTGCATCGACAGCATCTAAGAGAGTCTTTCTGGCACAGAAGGCCGTTTTAAGTGCAATTGTGGGCGCTCATTTCACGCAATCTTGCCGACCAATATTTAAAAAACTAAATTTGCTACCCCTAATCTGTATTTATATACTAGAATTAGCCTGCTATGTTTACAAAAATAAAGATAATTTTACCTTGAATGCGGAATAGTTATCGCGATTATATCCACACATTATATACACTCTTAATATTACGAGTCTTGGAGTGAGAGGTATGGGAGTTAGAGTATACAATCATCTACCTCGTAAAATTATATTGATGCAAACATTGTCGACCTTCCGTAATGCTTTGCGGAAATTCCTTTTGGAGCATAGTTTTTATAGTTTAGCAGAATTTTTTGGTCCGGCACAATAATTATATTATGTACTTATTACTGCGTAAATTTCAAATTTTTGGTAATTTATTCAGCCTCAGTTTTGATACTTAGATAATATTTTTATTTTTATTTAGATTAATTCTGCATTTATTTAGTTTTATTCAACTTGTACTATTTTTCATTATTTTTGCGTATTTTCTTTGTGACTTGTTAAAAACACTTGTGTGTCTTATGACAAAATAAATATTATTATTATTATTACCTCTTATCATATGTCGAATAATTTGGCCTGAGATATACATGATCAAATGTTTTTTTTCTGATTGTTATTTTAGAGCTTGTAATAATTGTTCCTCTAATTCATATATTTGAAACGATATAATACGAAAATTTCTTAATTAATTGGAAATTGGTCCAGACAAACAATCCAAACAACATTGCAAGAAAAATTAGAGACGCTGATTATATTTCGATTATTAGCTGAGCGGAGTGTAGATTGGCTCTTATTACCAACTGTATATTTGTGATATGAAGTGAAGAAAAAGTTGATCTGCATCATTACTTTAATGCAGATAAGCTTTAATTGAAGTGGTATAACGTTCTACTTCTACAGAACTCTTGTGGAATCCATAAACAAACGATATCAAGCGATAATCTAGAACAAGGGTTTTCTAACAAAATATTTGGCTCTACGCAAATTGATATTTAATTTATAAGTATGGAAAGCACATTGGACTAATAATTAATAGTATAAAAAATTCGTGGGAATTTGTTAAATACATAAATAAAAAAATGGTACCACATAATTACGAATTAGTAAGTTTAGATGTGGTATCATT
>SMLS01049799.1:0-13323 GCA_004785975.1 Popillia japonica | reverse complement strand
ATTGTTGATTGATAAGTGGCGGTGGGATGTGTTTTCAGGAGAAGTTGACTCTACTCAGTGGAACAAGCGATGGTGGCATTACAGGTAAACAATAGGTTGTTTTCTAAAGCGGTGGTCTTCAGATTCGCCAAATTTTCTTACAAAATACATACAATCTTATCACTTCTCCTTTACTATATAGAGAAACCATTCAAAAAGTTAAAGCACCAGTAGCACGAACTGAAGATGATTTTGACCCTGGTGCAAAATTCCACGTAGCTGCTGATTACCAATACATAAGGTATGTATAACAAAACATAAATGGTTTGAAGGTAAAACAAAGAATTACATTCTGTTTCCAGTTATTTTGTTGCCCATATTTTGGAATTCCAATTCTTCAAAGCACTTTGCATAGCGGCCGGCGAATACGGAGAGGATAGCGATAATGCTCTGAATGAATGTGACTATTATAACTCTAAGGAAGCAGGAACGTTATTGAGGTAACTTATATTTATTAATATTGGTTAAAATTTCATCTTGATATTTTAGAAATGGTTTATCTCTGGGTGCAAGCCGACATTGGGAGGACGTATTGGAGATAATAACGGGAAGTCGGAGTATGAGTGCCGACGCTCTCCTGGAATATTTTGATCCACTCTACGAATATCTCACTGAGCAAAATAATGCACCAATAACCCAGGAAGAAGTAGATGATTACATTAACATCGATTTTCAATTAGCGGCTGTTAAGGAACTAGGTGCTATTAGACAAGTTGGTTGGCAGTTTGACGTTAATATGGGCACAACAAGCGCAGCTAAGGTAATTTTGAAACAGTACATAATAAGATATCTGGTCATCTTAGAATTTGTGGTGAAAAATTATCTGGTCACACTGTCAGCTCGTCCAGAAATTAATCAAATGCTTGGTCTAGCGGTGTGATTAAGAAAAATGGTTTTCTGAAGTATTTGCTTCGCCGGCTAATCTGATTTTGCACAATGCATCAAATATTGAAGAGTTAAAACATGGAGATGTAGCACCCAATGCCATAGCATTATGGCAACTCATGAACAAAGAAAACTTGGTTGATCTCAAGAGAAGTTGTTATCCACTCTTCTTTCTGCAAACGGCGATAGCCAAGATCTTAACCAGAAGTCAAAGAGGATTGATTTGCTCGATGTTGTTCAATGGACCGTGGATTTCCTCCATTTGGAGAAAACTTTATTATGGAGGTCGATAAAATTGCGTTCCTTGTAGTTGACTGTTGTTACCAATAGATCAATATTTCTTAAAGGAATTGATAAATTATTTATTCATAGTGTCTTCGTTGAATTCAATCTTAGCATTAATAATCAATTTTTAGCTTGAATCCGTATTAGCAACAGCAGCATTTCGACGGTATTGGCGCGACTTTTTCGCAGATAAAGAATACTCCCAACCCGCCATCCAACAGCAATTAGCGGTGATTAATAACGTAGGCGACGCTGTATTAAATGATGACAAATTGTCAGAGGTAAAAAGTGTTTAAATTTATTCTTGATGATACATTATTTTGCGTTTATTATTTTTAGCTTACGAATTATCTCATCAACTGGAAACAGAAGTACAGTTCTATACGTGTATGTCCTAATGAAAATGCAAACTGTAACTTACCAGGTCAAGGTTTGGATGAGGAAGGTAAACACAACTACGATGCTTATATGCAGCTTTGGGTAATCTTAACGGGTTGCAGATATTCAAAGGAGGATGGCAATGTCTGAGGATCTCGATGAAATGTTATATTACTGGAAATATTGGAGGGATCTGTCAGGTGATGTTGTTGATAAACCCAGTTACGCAAGATACGTCACTTTAGCCAATGAAGCTGCTGGTAGTGGTATGTATCAGGATGTTTGCAATAATTGTAATTATATTCCACCAACCACTCATGTTTTCACATTTTTGTGGGGTACCTAATTGTTATGTCCAAAGACTGATTGAGTTGACAACTTCTATTCAGCGGTTTTGAAACAGCATTTCGTTACCACTGACTTCGAGACTGGTCAAAACCTTGGATTATTGATGCATGTATGCGAAGTGAACAAGTGTGTCATGATTAAGTTTATACCCAAATTTACGAAGTCTTCAAGTAGTTACAACCATTATTGCTGTATTACAGTATTATCTAGAATGATTTAAACAAGAAAGTTGTAGCATTTATGGTGGAAATCAAACTGTAATTTTGGGGGAAAGAATAGAACAGGAGGTAATAATGTTCAAGAAATATTTTATCTATCTGTTAGAAGACTGATTGGGATTAGAGGTAGAGCTCACATAAATCAGAAACTGATCAAAACAGCAGCAGATTATCGCTGAATTAATATTGTGAAAATTTATTCATTTTTCGTCATCTACAGTAGAAGATCTTCCTGAGACAGCTTTAACCAGCCTTTGAAAAATTATGGCCGGATGTTGTAAATTCATTTTTTGAAGATCTTGGCTCCAAAGTATGGTTAAATTTTAGGCATGCAGGGGCAGGCATTCACCAGAATGCTACCACAACGACTGCAATTCTACTTAGATGTGGCCGAAGAACAGCAAGGATTTAGACAAAATTGACGAACCAAAGACAATAGTCGTGGTGGTTTACGGAAAAAACCTCTGCGAAACAGGTGTTTATTCAGTGTGCAGTGCCCAGTTAGGATGCCTGTTAGCCTTCTTAACCTGGGCCTGCTCATAGAGACGGCTTTACAGAGCCTAGCCTTGTACGGATGAACCCCCAGGATTCTACAATGTCTCATTCCAGTGAGTCCCCTCCAGCGGGACGAAAGCCTTGACGCTGCCATAAGAACTCCCACACGTCGGTTCCGGACCTATGTGTAGTCGTTCACTGGCTGTTCTGGCTAGCCCGGTAGCAATTTCATTCCCCCTGATCTTGGAGTGACCCGGCACTCATCTCGGCGTAACGCTCTGAAGTTCCGCCAGTTGTTTCAGCTTTCTATGGTAGTTTAAGACTACCACGGAATCAAACTTGACAGCTTGCAGGGTCTTTAGGGCACCTTGGCTGTTCGATAGAATTTTCAGCACTTCGTTCCCGTGCGAGGAGGTCAAGATTCTTTCCGCGCACGTCTGAATGGCTATGATTTCGGTCTGGAACACGGGGGACGAGCACCCTAGGCTAATGGATTCACCACGTAGCGCCCCCTCCTTCCAGATTCCAATGTCCGTGCCATTTGGCATTTTGGAGGCATCTACAAACCAGGCACTACTACTAGGCAGGCTTCCTGTAGAGGCTTCCGAAGAGGTGGATCGACAATTGGAGAACAACGGAAGAATAATCTTAATCGTGTGAAAAAAATAACAGGCCGAAATGCTACGTAAAAGAAGAACAAAAATAAGAAGACGAAGACGCAGATGAAAAAACAGGCTGAAGAAGAAGGAAAAGAAGAGAGGGAGAAGAAGAAAAAGAGGAAGAAGAAGACGACGAAGATGAAGGCCAAAATGAAGACGAAGATGAAGACGAAGACGAAGAAGAAGACAAAGACGAAGAAGGAGAAGAAGAAGAAGACGACGAAGACGAAGGCGAAAATGAAGACGAAGACGAAGAAGGAGAAGTGCAAGCAGTGATTTTTCATGAAGCCTTGTTACTAATCGAGGGACAAAATATTTCGGAGTTCCTTCCTCACATACTCTCTACTCTACTGCTAAAAGCACAAGAGACTTGGGCTGCTGCTGAACAGAATGTAAAATCTACAGCGTCTGAATTTTAAGATAACAAATACAGAACACTTGGGGAGATGGTGCAAGTTTAATACCAAATTCAAAGTATTTGAATAGGCAAACTTGATAAAAGCATCTATCTGGGAGAAAAAAATAAAATCTGCCGGAAGAACATGCAAGGATATATTAGCACCAGCCAAGATACAAAAATGCTGACTGAATTTCTTTCGCCTATTTCCAAATACTTCATCATCAGCTGATAAAATACCAAACTGGAATGCTGGAAATGTTGTTGCTGAAGACCATTGGGTGGGACACTATCGTGCTAACCACCATACGAACTTTTGTCTAATTATCACAGTTGCAACATCAATATATTTGGAATCTATATTTGATATTTTGAAACACATTTGCCGTGTCCACAAATATAAGATTATACGTTAAAAAAATAAATATAAAATATTTGCATTCAGGTTTCAGTAATCGAGGCGTCCAATGGCGCAGCCAGTATGGGCTAACTGCTACTGCCTTCAGCGACAGTATCAATAGTATTTGGAAGGACGTAGAGCCACTCTATGATTACTTGCATACTTTCGTTCGTCGGAACTTGAAATCGAAGTATGGAGATGATTTAGACGTTGCAGATGATCTTATTCCAGCTCACGCCTTAGGTTTGTAATAACATTACTCATAAGTATATCTTCTCAAAAATTGTTTGATAATACTAATCTGATATATTTTCAGGATCTCTTTGGGCCGAAACATGGTGGAATTTGACCGACATTATGCGTCCTCGTCCTAACAGCGATAACATTAATTTAAATGCTATTTTGGCTGAAAAGAACGACATGCGTCAGACCGCTAATCTAGTGGATGCTTTCTTCACATCCATGGAACTGGAAGGAACAGGAGCTGGTGAGGATCTACTCAACTATTTCACTAAACCACCCGGAGAAAATATATGCGAACCAACAGCTGTAGATATTTACGGTCAAAATCACAGGTAATTCTAATTTAATTTTCAAACGATTTATTATTTTTATCACACCTTTTATTTTTATCGCACCTTTAGAGTCAAAATTTGTTCAACTAATACGAGAGCGAACTTCAAAACAGTTCACAACATGTTATCGCACCTTCAATCCTTCATGTTGTATAAGGACCAACCGGTGGTCTTTAGAAATGCTCACAATCCAGCATTATATGACGCAGTGGGTGGTGCAATTGGGTTATCAGCGATTACACCGCAACATTTAATAGCGTTAGAATTAATTGATGAATTTGACGAATCAGAAGATACCGATCTCAATTTATTGATGGATACAGCCTTGGAGACGTTGCCTTTGCTACCGTTCGCGTTGGTGGTTGATCGCTGGAGGTGGGATGTTTTCGGTTCGTTAGAGCAAGGTTTGTGGAATTCACGCTGGTGGCAGTATAGGTAAGCAGGAGTGGTAGTTACTGAAGTAATATTAGCAATAATATTTTTTTAACACAGAAAAGATTTCCAAAAATTAAAATCGCCGGTTGATCTAGCGGTGGATGATTTCGATGCAATTTCAAAATACCATGTGATAGCAGATGAACAATATATAAAGTAATTATTTTCACAATTTGACTGTTATAAAATGCTAAAAATGCCAATGCCCTTGCTTTTTTTTAGCAAATTTGTATCAACCGTATTACAATTCCAAATCTACAAGGAGCTTTGCATTAAAGCTGAGAAATATGATCCTGAAACTAAAGAGCCACCACTACACCGTTGCAGCTTCTTCGGTTCACCAGCAGTTGGAGCGGCGTTGAAGTACGTAGTCTTTAGATCGAGCACGTTTTAGGATATAATTTTTTCTTAATTGCAGAGATGCTTTATCTCGTGGAGCCTCAGGAGATTGGGCTGATATTCTCGAGACCTTAACAGGCGAAACTGAAGTGGATGCTTCGGCTATGCTAGAGTATTTCGAGCCTTTGCACGATTACTTCGAAAGAGGCAGTTCAGTTATGATACAATTTTCATTCGTCACTTGCATATGCTCATTACTTTTCGTATATTTCCTGCCTCGATGGATGTGGTAGACCAGTAAATCAGTTATTGTTTTGTTTCGTTTTTATTCGTGTTTTGTATTAATATTTACAAATATTTTTAAATTATATATAAGACTTTGTTGTGTAAATATTCATAATTTTGGGTCACAAATAAATATTTTTTTTAGAAAGAAGAGGTTTATATTTTAATTTAAGACTAAATCAATTTATTACTTACTATCTATTATATGACGCTGAAGATCTTCAGCGTTAGATATATGTATATCTGCTGCACCCTTTTTGGAATGTAGCGAAATGTTAAGGTAGGTGGAAGGTGACACCTATAATGGTGTACTACCTATACCTTCCCAATCCAGGTTATGCAGCAAATGCTTTTATCAAGGTCCTGTTTGGGCAGCAGGAAAGCCAAGTCGTCCACCTTGACTATGCTGTACCTGGTGTAGTGGTCATAGACAGCTTTAGAAGCCTGTAGAGTAAAGTAGAGTCAGAGAGTAGAGAGGCAGTCATAGAGGTCAAATATCTAAGTGTCATCTTGCACGCCAAACTGATTTGCCAATCACACGTGAAGCATAAAGTCGTTAGGATCTTTTAAACCCGTGAAGGAATGCGGCATAAACCTAGTTTAGGTTATGCGACCAACCTGCTTTAGACTTGATTGTTGATTCTTGGGCTCCTCTTCTACAGTTGCTGTTGTAGTCAGAAAACGTAGTCTATTCTACCATGTGTTTCCACAGTTACCTCATCGTTGGCTCAAAAAAATTTTCTATTGATATGTCAGGTTATGCGGCAAATGCATTTATCAAGGTCCTGCTTGGGCAACAGGAACGCCAAGTCTTCCACCTTGTCGGCAGCCATGGAGCCTATTCTTGGTATTCCTCTGTTGTACTTGGTGTAGTGGTCGTAGACCGCTCTAGAACCCTATACAGTAAAGTACAGTAGAGGTTACATCGTCAAATTTGTTGATATATTGAAAAGCAGGAATAGCAATGGTCGTCTCTCTGCTAACCCGAAATGAAGTAGTGTTTTAACTTTAAAGGTCTCGATAGACACTCACTTCTTCTATTTCTAAAATTCTACTGTGTTGCGGCCAAAAGAAGGACTCTTTTGTAGCATTTGGTACTATAGTTGCCTCATTGTTGGTCCAAAAAAATCGTCCTACTTATAGTGCAGATCACTGGAGAATTTGAGGGTAAGGGCGAAATTCAAGGTTCCAGGTTCATCCGCGCTCATGATCTCTAACTCAATGAGCTACTCTAACTCCAGTAGAATGATTAGTATTTCGTTAGTTTTCTTTAACGTGTTGGAGAGGGTATTATATACAGAAATTTATAGTTTTTTGGAAAGTAACGTGTTTGTCTAAGTTCTAAACAGGTTTTATGCGGGGCTATAGCTAGAGCTATAGTATTCTATACTGTGTCATACATCGGTTACTCCTTGCAAAGCTCAAAAATGTTGCCTTTGAAACAGATGCTTTAGCGTTATTTTATTTTGTTGGTAGGAATTGTGTCGACAAAAACAACAAGATCACTACGCAATACAAGAGTAAGAGACTTAAGAGAGAGTATCTCAAAGTTTCTGTCTCAAATATTAGCAATACTCGATGCAAAAAGGTGCAGTATAGGTAGTAGTGGATCGACAGAAATTTGCAATCTGTAGTTTATGAAAGTGTACCACTTATCAATGAAGCAGTGCTTGCAGTTTCAGGCCCTCGATTGACACTCAATTTTTATTTTCCTAAATAAATGACTATTAAAATGATAAAACGAGTGAAGTACTCCAATAATTCACTTCTTGAACTCATTCTTCTGTATTGTTAGGAGCTATGTCGGCAAAATCCTGGATCAATTTAGAACCTAGCTTGAGACCATACCCTAGTGCTGGCGTAATTGATATAAGTGACGTTTTGATTCGTAACGAGTACGATGCGGAGATGCTCTTTAAGACGGCCGACGAGTTTCTTAAGAATCAACGTTTTGCTGATAGTAGTGGTTCATACGGTGAAGGCGCTATGATCGAGAAGCCTGATGGGGCAGAGGTTATATGCGAACCATCTGCTTGGGATTTCTGTGATGGTGAAACTTATAGGTAAAATATAATTATGTCTTACAATTAGAGAGATTTACGGTTCCTTTTTTGCATTTTTATAGGATTAAAATGTGTACAAATATAACTATGGCAGATTACACAATGGCACTTAATCTTTTGTCACGTATTCAATATTACATTCAATATAGAGATCAACCTATTACGTTCAGAAGCGGAGCAAATCCTGCATTCTATGAAGCAATAGAAAATTGCGTAGCTCTATCAGCAACTGGGCCTAAATATTTGCAAAAGATAGGTCTCCTCGAAGATTATGAAGATAGCGACGAACCAAGGATTAATAATTTGATGAGGTTGGCTTTGGATAAATTACCCCTTTTAGCGTATACACTTGCGTCTGAAAGGTGGAGATGGGACGTCTTGAGTGGACTTTGGCCGACTGAATGGAACGAACGTCGGTGGGAGTATAGGTAAGAGTTGTTTCGGTAATCGCCAGTTTGGAATCATATGGTTACTTTACAGGAAGAGTTACGAAAAAGTTAAAGCACCGGTTTCCCGAGATGAGAACGATTTTGATCCTGGTGCAGAATTGCATATGGGTGGAAAAGAACCACTTATTAAGTAAGTTACTATTAGTTAACTATGAGACGTCTTGCTTAGTTACAATCTGCCCCCCCCCCCCCACGAAATGTCAATTATTTTATTATTTTATCGTACACCACCTCTGACTTGTAAATTTTGTAATCTAATCACACTTATGACTGCCTTCATTATGAGAATATACAGGTACCGGTGCGCTCCTATTGTCACCCGAAATTGCACGAACAAGCGCGTACGATGTGCGGGTGTTTCGTTATCAGCCACTTCATCATCATATGCATCTTGGACGGATATTTAACGTTTGCAAGTACGATAAATGATGTGTTATAGTTAGTTAGAGTTAGTTATAGTGAATAGATACTGCAGACTGCTCACACTATATCGCGACAGTCACCCAGTAACTTCACGAGCTCGTGCAATGTCGGAAATCGGGTGACCATAGAAGCCTGGCGGAACCGGTATAGAGGACGACTTGATTAAAAAATTTGGCCTTCTTAATTATTATGTTTCAGCAATTTCATGGCTACTATTTTAGGATTTCAATTACACAGATGTTATTGTATTGAGTCTAAGCAACATGATCAAAATAATTCAGACTCTACACCACTTTATAACTGCGATTTTTCGGTAAGTATGATTACTCTTTGTTGAAGTGCATCATTCCTGTTTTGATGTAATACAGGGTCGGATTAAAACTGGGATCCAGTCTCCCCTGGCGACAAGTGTTGACCGCGATTTCTCGAGAAACAGATATAGGCACCACGGGCATTAAGACATATTTTAAACCTCTTTACGAATATCTTCTCATAGCCAATGAGGCAATGTCACCATCCGAATTAAAAGAATTTCTTTCGGGAGAATATGCTGAAAGAGCTCAAGAAGTTTATAGTGAACAAGCTCATGCCGAATGGAATTATGCAACCGACATAAACGATGAAACAGCCCGTTTGCTGGCGAGTACATGTTTAAAAACTCATACTTTATTTATTTAGTAGGTACATTATTTAGATGGAAGCTACGTTAGTGACAGCTGGTTTTGATAAAGAAAATTGGGAGAATCTTTTCAGCACGCTA
Source organism: Popillia japonica (assembly GCA_004785975.1). Classification (NCBI taxonomy): domain Eukaryota; kingdom Metazoa; phylum Arthropoda; class Insecta; order Coleoptera; family Scarabaeidae; genus Popillia; species Popillia japonica. Next base: position 3,890 of record SMLS01049799.1, on the reverse strand, counting down.
CAGGAAAGTAACTTTTTTGATGAAGAATTGAAGCGGCAAGTGATGTTCTTGAGGGTATTGGGAGATGCTGCCTTGGATGAAGACAGCTTAAGCAAAGCTTACCGCTGCCATCAGCTCTATGAGCAGTATCTACAATACCGCAAAAGTATGTCCTTACGAAAAACAACAATCCGACTTAGACACAGAAGGATATTAGCGTTGAACCCAGGTAAGTAAAATTGCAATTATTATTATAAGTTCTTACGTGTTTCCTGATACTAACCATAAAAACTTGATTTAAATTGATTTTTTTCTTGGGATTTACTTACTTGTCATCTGATAAGTCGTAGACACCTCTGATCCGGAGAAGGCTTGCTGAACTTCAGTGTTCTTGGCTCCTTGCACAGTCGTATATACGGCTGCATTTTAGCGCTTGCGTCAAAATTTGGTATTTTGGTGGTTTGGTATAATACTATGGCATTGGGTGATAACCCAAACATTGTTGGTAGGTCTCAATTTTAGTTAGTTATAGTAGTAGCTATAGTTTGTAGTAAACAAGTTCATGCCGAATGGAATTATGCAACCGACATAAACGATGAAACAACCTGGCTACAAGCGAGTATACATGTTTAACGACCCATATTTGTTTATTTAGTACCGGGTGGCCAGATAAGAATGCAAAGCGCTGTATCTCGGAAACTATTCGTTCGAAAGACTTACGGAAAAAAAAACCTATTACATCTTAAATGCTTAATTATAAATGTATGTGATCAGTATCAATATATGTTCCTGAAGAAACAACTCAGTTTCTATTACTTGTTCCGTAAAAGTCATATACTATTTAATATTAATTTCAATTATAACAGAAAGCGTCGTGAACGTTCGTATTTACTATTCTAATTGAAACAAAGCATAAAGCGACGTTAGGATGCGGTGGCAACACAACATTCGCACTACGAGAACGACGAACAAAACAAACTTACCATTCATTCTACCTCCGCAAACGGCGAAAGCTCGTTAATAAAACATGATCATTCGTTAGCGCAGCATGTTGGAACGTGAAGTAATGTTAGTACGGAACGTGGAGGACGCCGGGGTGTTAAAGGTGAACAGCTATATTCACTGTTTATACGTATGTATAGGTAAGTAAGCAAGTAAGCAAACTGTGCGAAGGAAATAAACTAACTGACGCTTTCATTGCCGGAGATGTGAGCGAAAATGGAGGAGGTGGCGGTGTGAAATTGAGGGAAATGAAGCGGATATAAGAAGAATACGTTAATTAATTTACGATCTTCCTGACTTAAGAAAAATTGATAAATGTCAACTAGGATTTCATACGTCACCTGCTGTCAGAGATATCAGATCAAAACTAGTAGTAGTAGTATTGTGACATATTTTTGTGTTATATTACATTAATAAGAATGCCGCCAAAAAAACGTTTATCTCCGGAAGAAAAAAAAGCGCTCAAAGCGCAAAAGAAAGCAGATCGAAAAGCCCGCGCTGAAGAAAAAAAATTACAATTAAAGTATGATTATCTACACAGGGAACTGAAGTATGGGGCACTGACCATACAACGGCATGAAAAGAATTGGAAGAAGATGCTCTTGGACATCGCCATACCAGAAATGAGGAAGGAATTAGAATATGCCTGGCACAATTTCGAGAGGGTCGTAGATGCTAAGGATTTCCATATATCCCTACTGATGGATGAGATAAGAGATAGCGAAGAGCAATATATGATGAATATAAGATCGCATTGTGAGAACGTTGATAGCTTGATTAGATTGTTTAAGGAACAACATGATGAACTTAGGGTGGGCTAAGTTAGCCTTCCTTTTTCAAAAATTTAACTACAGCAACGTTTTATACATTTTAGGTCGACAACGATATCGCTGTGCAAAATCTCCAAGCCGATAACGAACGGGAAATCTCCAAGATCATGTCTGTACATAAAGACACAGAAGACTTCCTCAATATGATGCTTTACGGTTTAGAGATGACGCTCAAAGAACAGGAACAATTCATAAGATGCGAATATTGCTCCAGAATAGACGAGGAGGTAGGGAAGAATGCGGAAACCCTACAAAAATTGCGTTTTATTATTCACAAAGATTTCGCCAAATTATGGAATTCAGTGCTGGAATTTTTAGAGGATTATTTTAAAAAAGTTAGCGAACGCAAAAAGCAATACGAGTTCCTAAACAATCAAGATGAGCAAGTTAACGCTCTATTAAGGAGTCAATTGGAAAAAATCAAACACATGAATAACTCTATTAAGAGGCTGAAACAGAATTATAACCTCTTGCAAAGTACGCAAGGCCAGAAGGTATCCGATTTGCTAATGGAGAGACAATTCTTCGCCGACTCGTTTTGGGCACTGAAGACGCAACTGGAGGACGAAATCAATACGGATAATAAAAATTTAACGTTGATGACGGTTGAGACTAATGAGTCCATTAAATACTTAAAGGAGTTATTGAAGAAAGGGGAGGAGATACTGACTTTGGCTTCATTGTGTAGGAAATACGAAACGTTGGAAGAGAAAGTTTTACCTTTTCCTTTATTAGGTATGTGTCGGATGGGTTGTCAAAATATTTTCACGATAATTATTTCATGATAATTCTCAAAGCTACACAATTCATGTTTGTTAGCTGTAGCAACTTATTTATCAGCAATATCATATTTTGACAGCTGTCAAAATATCAGCTGTCAAAATATGATATTTTAATACACCTACAGGATCCTGAAAATAATTAAATGATTTATAGAATGAGAAAAAGATTAAAAAAAACATTTTTGTAATATCTACTTCATTTGATATGACAGGAAAGGCCAGTTACAAAACGCCACTAGAAGTGGATATAGATTTCTTCGACGATATAGCGGATCTGAAATTGTTTTGGAAACGTATCGGTCGTTCGGATGCCGTCAGATATAGCATGTACGAGGAAAAAGAGTTCTTAATCGAAGAAAACGACAAATTGAGGAAAATGATACACGAATACTGTCAGTGTTTAAATTGCGCTGCTTTTCCAATGCCGCAGACTCAGCGAAGATCAATTGGAATTAACAGGATTGACGGTAATCAGGAAATGAAGAAGTATTCTATGGCCGAGGAAGCTGTTTCAAACTTTTCGACACAAACTTCCGTTGAGTAACTAAAAGTTAAAATGTATTAAATTAAAGAGTTTATGGCGAGACGATACTAGTTTCTTTAAAAGGTTAAAGTTTTTAATACTGTGTTGTAACTTTACTAGGCTTGTCTTGTACACTCATATAAAGTAAAGATTGGACAGTTTCCATACATATATGTAAGTGTCCAATCTTTACTTTCCAAGAGTGTACCTATTTACGTGGCGGTAAACCGAGATAAAACTATTATTTCTTGCTTTGTAAACTAGTGTAATGGGTGTAGTATTGCTCGTGTTGTTTTGTTTCTGATATGTGTTTCTGCAACAATGAAGTAGGTAATGAACTAATGCAGTTAGAGTTTGTTTGCTTATAGATGGTGGAAAGTTGTAATCTGACTTTCGTAATTTGATTGTCGATACAAACGTAATATTTAACGGGTCTGCATAAATTATAGCATTGTTAAATGTATGACGTTTATTACACAATTATACTAAAGATAAATGTAAACTAGTAACTAGTACAATATAAACATTGAAATCCAGCAAAAAAACAACATTTAATACGACCAAAGAGATAGCATAGATTTAAATGTTAAATAAAAGCACTTAGAAGAATCACTCTCCAACTCAGAACTTGACTCCCCAACATGGGTCGGTATTTAAATTTTGTAAGTGGTATCCCTCTTGTACCATTTCTTTATCAAATCTTCTGTATGTCGAACACAATTGCTCCATGCAACTCCATCACAAGTATTTAAGGCTTCGTTCCATATTTCGTTT
>SMLS01049796.1:0-12886 GCA_004785975.1 Popillia japonica | reverse complement strand
ACTGATCATGCGGAATATGGGAAAAGTGTCAGATTTGGACTAGGAAAGGTTTTTCTTGTCAAAAAAGGTATAAATACCGAAACAGAGTATCAAACGCGATTGGAAATGACGTCAAAATTAAGTCCCAATTACAACCCACAAATCACATTCGTTAACCTGTCGGAAACGTCAAATTGTCCCAAATTGAATCGTATACAGATTCTTTAGACATAAATGCACAGATAGGGCAACATAGTAGTAACTGATGTTGTTACAGTATGTAACAGTAAATATAAATAAGTAAAACTGTCAATGTCAAAATATTTATTAAATATTATTTTAACTCTCTTCTATTAAAGATACAAAGACGTAATGAGACATTTTTAAGACATTAGGTTGGCGATAATTATATTATTATATCAGGACATTATTAAATGTTTCAGACAATGATTTGGTTCTAGATTTAACAGAAGAATTTACTTTAATTACGAACGTCCTTCGAAAATTGTCAAAAATCTACCATTTTTTCCGTACCTACCCCTTGCGTTTTTTGAAAAAAATCTCGACCTTTTCGATTTCGCTGAAATTTTTAATACATATGTAATTGATCATGCTGAATATGGGAAAAGTGTCAGATTTGGACTAGGAAAAGTTTTTCTTGGACCTATGTATCTCGGATTTTTTAAATTTTCGGTCATACTTATGCATTTTTTTGGTCAAACTTTAGCCCTAATTTGACACCTGTATCGTATTCAGCAATTATTCACATTAGGAATGTAAGAAATTCTACTGACAATACCAATCAAGAACCCAATACTGAAGAACGTGTAAGTATAAGACGAAAAATAACAGCTGGAGATAACAGAGCTGTTATTCCAAAAGAAGTATGTGACACTATTTTAATTCAAATTAGCGACCGATTTGATTTTAACAATCACTTAAGTGCGGCAAAATTATTTGATTCTCCAAATTTTAAATCTTAAAGTTTTATTCATTTCCGCGAAAGAAGCTCATCGAGTCTATCTCGGATTTGACAACAAAGTCATATAATGTACGACTTGTCCAACATGAAAAATAGGAGAATGATTGCTTCTGCTGAACGCAATCTATGGCTGTCAAGGTTATTCGAAACAAAGTCTCAGACATGACCGGAAATGACGCCACAATTAAGTCCAAATTACAACCCACAAATCACATTTGTTAACCTGTCGGAAACGTCAAATTGTCCCAAATTGAATCGTATACAGATTCTTTAGAAATAAATCCACAGATAGGGCAACAGAATAGTAAATGATGTTGTTACAGTATGTGACAGTAAACATAAACATGTATAACTGTCAATAATATCAAAATATTTGAGAACTGATAGCAAAACCCGAACGTTACACGATGTAATTTTAGCCTGCTCTCAGCCAATAAGAAATAACTGTCACTTAGAGCGTCTGTTCAGAAACTTGTCTCTCTTCAATTAAAGAGATTTGGTTCTAGATTTAATATAAGAATTTACTTTTTCAATTGTGGCACCTTCACGACCTTTCAACCTGCAACATCTCTGAGAAAGTTTCCCGTAATTATCGGTGAACGGCTAGGCTGCATCACGACGAACATCTTCCACGGGCGCAAATTAACCCATTAATTGCATCTAGTATTAAAAATTGCATTCACCGCATGTTGTGTTGTGCGAGTAAACGTTATTGAAAAATTAAATTAAATTATCAAGAAAATAAACCCGGAAATATAATAAATCTACATCCAAACAACGTACTAAATTTAGTGCGTTTACATTCGTCAAAATTGCGTATTTGAACTCTCTCGCTCATTCCGCGATTTCAAATTTAAACCTGCTTCCTCAATACGTAACGTTTCCAATACATACATAAATCGAGGAGGAAGTGTAAAAACTCTAGCGAGGCACGGACGAGCTTAGCAGAATCCCACCGACAAACGAGGCGCAGCCCATTGTAAAGTGTCCAACATTTATCAAGCTGTTAAAAATACACATGGCGGCGTTAGCCTGTAATGTTTTGCAACCGATGATTTGCGTGAACTTTAACTGGGACAGACGTTTTAGAAAATGAAAGCATTTTTGGCTGTTCCTTCCTATTGCTTTAAATTTTAATGAAGCTAACTTACCTCAAATCCGTCATGTCTACACTTAAGAAGCACTTTTAAATATTAAAATTATCTTTAGACACGCACATTATACGTAAAGGCACAATAAGCACTACTACATACACTACTAACTATGCAACTTCGTGATGAGGTATAAAATATTGGAGCGGTTTCGATAATTTTTTTTGCATCCCTTCTTAGTATCGTTATTGTATAAAAACGTGCAACGTATTCTTGCTGATGCGTTCGTGTAGCGTTTAATGTAAATACTGCAGGCGCAAAAAAGTTAATGTAGGGTTTTTATATGGTTATACCTTGTCTTTTTTTGTTTTTTAAACTTAAATGATACAGGTTGTGTTATACCGATGACAGATTAGGTTATGTCGTTTTTTTTGACAGATATCTATAGGTAAGTACTCTGTTTCTTTTATTAAGGAGAGTAAATTGTAAAATCCACATCACATTAGGCAACTTAACCCGACAGCTAATTTGGCGGTAAATTTAAATGATGTGAAATCACCAATAGTATGGTAAACACTTGTCTCGAATCACCATGTTTGAAATTTGCAGTGTTATCTGTGTTTTCTTTATTCTAGGATTACTGTTTTCTTATACCTATACATAAAGTATGTTCAGGCAACTGATGCAAAAATCCAAGAGATGAAAGAACAGTTAATCAATAGACAGTTATCCTTATAAGAGCTTCGAAACGGCATGGTGCATGGATTATGTTAAGCAAGTATATTGGTTTCCGAACATGAAAGGAAGAATTAAGAGTTATACAGGGTGCTCGGATACTTCTCTTACAAAAAATAAAAATCGTCATCAACCGAGCTAAGGAAACGAATTATGGAAAAAAAAATTTTTACAAAATTTTTTAGAAACACTACCCGAGAGTCTGATGTCTTCAGGACCGCTCGACTGCTAAAGTAAATGTTCGAAGTTGCTACCGCCGACACGTATGCATAAATGAGCGCGCCGCAACAATGAATCACGCACTAGTGGTAACACGTCCTGTTCACGAATTCGCGCAATAGATTCGTAAATATTATTTCTCAAGTTATCGATATTATTTACTTCTCTGTTGTAAACCAAGTCTTTCAAATGTCCCCAAAAAAAGAAATCTAATGGATTTAGGTCCGGAGAACGAGGTGGCCAAGCTACCGGTCCTCCACGACCAATCCAAAAATCACCGAAAGTGTTATCTAGCCCCATCGTGCATAAAATACATTTGTTGGCAAATGTCTAATGGCACATCTCCTAGAAGTGGTTGCAGTTCATTTACCAAAAAGTTTAGATAACTTTCCCCGTTCAAACGAGCCGGTAATAAGAAAGGGCCAATGATAAAATTTTCTATAAGACCGCACCACAAATTTATGGAAATTCGTCGCTGATGGTCAGTAGGATATATCGTATGAGGGTTTTCTATTGCCCACACATGTCTGTTGTGAATATTTAATATGCCTTGACGTGAAAAATTTGCTTCGTCCGTAAATAGAATTTTACCTAAAAAGTTGGGATTGTCCGCATTTTGGTCGACTAACCACTGACAAAAACGCACTCGATGAGGGTAGTCGTCTTCCGAAAGATTATGCACATGCTGAAGATGAAAGGGGTGAAGTCGATTTTCTCTTAAAGTTTGCCACACGGTAGACCGCGCTAAATTTACTGTACGCGCAATTTGCCTAGTGCTCACAGATGAATCATCTTCTACCATATTCAAAATTTCCTCTTCTGCGTCTACATTCCTTTGATTACCACTGCCACGTCCTTGTTTGACGCTTCCGGTATCTCGCAATCGTTGCACTACGTTTGTAAATGTGGTTGATGCTGGCAACTGGCGATTAGGAAATAAGTTGGCGTATCGTCGACGAGCAGCTCTTGCGTTTTGTCTACATTCTTCATGTGTAAGAACCATATCACTTAACTCGTTGTTTGTATAATGATAAGGCATTTTCACACAGGTTAAACAAAAGTCACACGACATTAAGTAATAAACTGAAAATACTCATAAAATCTTATACAAATACATTTAACGCAACTGTTAACTGTAAATTACTGTAAGTAGTTATACGGTAAACGAATAAAAATGCTGGCAAGGAAGCACAATGCATTAACCACTGGAAACTGATAGACTAATGATGTTGAAGTAGCAAGCGAGATCGAATAATCAACAGCTGTGCGTTTATAGGGATTAATGTGTAGCTCAGCAGAAAGTCGAATTCATCAATGACCTACCTCAATAATATTGATTTCTTTTAATGCTATCGTACTGCTGACGATATCATAAAGATCGGCTATTCACTTTTAACGCGTAAAGGCCCACCTAAAAACATTTGCTGATTTTTTAAATAATTGTTTTATGCATTTGCTAATATTTTTTATTATTTTTTTGTTTTTGTTTTATTCTGTTTCCTATGTTATATACAACTAGTATTTCAATTTTGTAAGACAAGTATCCGAGCACCCTGCATAAAGAACGGCTTGAAATGTATTATTTACTCTACTAAATATGGTGTAAAAGAAGGATTTCTACACAACATTGCTGAAGGCAATATCCTATTTGACACAATACATATAGATCATTTGGGACCACTGGAAAAATTAAAACAATACCATCGACATGTCTTAAGTTATTATAGATGTATTTACGAAGTTTGTCAATTTATTCCCATGCAAGTCTACTACAAGTCAGGAGACTATTAAATATTTAAGGCAGCACTTTGCCATGTATAGTAGGCCACGACGTATCATCTCTGATAGAGGCACATGTTTCAGTTCTACTGAATTCAGACGATTTATAGAGGAATTTGACATCCAACATGTAATGATAGCAACTGGCATCCCCATGGCAAACGGGCAAGTGGAGGTTGTAAATAGAACGCTAACGCCAATGTTTGCGAAATTATGTGATACCACCAATAGCTGGGATAAGCATTTAGAAAAAGCAGAGTTTGCTTTGAATATCACACTAAATTTTTCAGCCAAAGAAGTGCCCGCAAAACTCTTGTTTGGTGTTACCCAAAGAGGACAGGTCAGTGATAGCTTAAGAGATGGCTTATTGAAATTACAAGAAGATGAAAGGGATTTGGAAGGACTTAGATGTAGAGTTGTTAATAACATGAAGAGAACTCAAGAGTATAGTAAAATTTATTACGATAAAAGGCATAAAGAAGCAATAAGTAGCAAATTTATAGCATAGGTGACTATGTTGTGATACCGAATGTATAGTAGATACAACAATTGGAGTTAACAAAAAGCTCATCCCGAAGTTTAGAGGGCCATTTGCTATAACGACCGTACTGCCTAACAATAGATATGTATGTAGTTGAGGATCCACCAGATTTTCAAAATACCCAACGACCATTGAAAGCGACTGTAGATGCGCATAGCATTAAGGTGTGGTCTAAACCTACATAGTTCTTATATGCTCCTTATACTTTTCCGATAATTCGTATCCAATTATTTGAGGTTGAATAGGTAATTGGGTGTGGGTCCTGGTTTCCTTTTTTTGGTTGATAACGCTCGTCCACACCGATCCATGACAGTTATGGATACAATTGGAAGCCATGGAATTCCTCATTTAGCTTTACCTGCTCTATCACGTGATGTATGTAAATCCAATAGAATATGTTCGAGATCATTTGCAGAGAGCTTTGGATCATCATAATCCTCAACCAAAAAAACAAATGGAACAATTGAGAAATTTGCTTCCACAGCTCTGGTTCCAGATTCCGCAAGGAAACTTTAGTAATCTCAGAGCCAGCATTTATAGCTTCCCATTAGTTTTCATTCGATTCGTTAGTAGGTAATGACGTCAAAACGTTCCTACCATTCCGAATCCGCTAGACGAAAAAATGTAATATTTTACAACAACAATTTTCACTTTTCTCGTCGAAGTATGAAGTGGATGAGATTGACATTCACGTAGAAATTCTAGAAAACGTGCTACTTAGATTGCGTAAATACAAATTGCAACTTTAAACCTTTCTCCTCCAATATTGTAGCCACATTCTAGCACTTTAATGGAATTGTCACATTTCTAACGAGAGCTCAAAGACGAATTTTCTCAAATTGCGCGAACAAAACTGTCGGTGAAAATAATTTAAAACGGTAAATGAAAGCTTGCTGCTACTAATTGAATGAGCAAGTTTACATGAGATCCTATTTCACGATCACGTTCTAAATGCTGTTAAATTAGACTTAAATGCGTTTAAACTCTTCTTGTTGTGACGATTTTAATTAATAATCAAACATCTGCCGTCTAGAATTTTGTACATACAAGCAAGAACACGATTTATCGCTTGAGGCATCATCTTAAGTCGATTCGTATCCTTTTTTTAATACATACAACGTTATTAATCATAAATCTAACGCTTTCTAACGACAGAAGTAGATAATTTAAAACAGTCCCGATGATATTAGTAATAACTTTCATCGCTTTCCATTTTCTGATTAGAATAATTTTGACAAATAAAAACGAATGACAAAGTCATGTATGTATGCATCTACGACTTTCCAGCGTGAAAAATAGAAGAATGATTACTTCTGCTGAACGCAATGTATGTCTGTCAAGGTTATTCCAAACAGAGTATGAAACGCAATTGGAAATTACGTCAAAATTAAGTCCAAATTACAACCCACAAATCACATTCGTTAATCTGTCGGAAACGTCAAATTGTCCCAAATTGAATCGTATACAGATTCTTTAGAAATAAATCCACAGATAGGGCAACAGAATAGTAAATGATGTTGTTACAGTATGTGACAGTAAATATAAATAAGTATAACTGTCAATAATGTCAAAATATTGACAACTGATAGCAAAACCCGAACGTCCTCGATTTCGCTGAAATTTTTAATAATCAATTACATACATATGTAATTGATCATGCTGAATAAGGGAAAAGTGTCAGATTTGGACTAGGAAAGGTTTTTCTTGTCAAAAAAAGTAGAAATACCTGCTAGGACCTCACCTTTCTCGGATTTTCAAAATTTTCAGTCATACTTACGCAGTTTTTGGCCAAACTTTAGCCAAAATTTTACACTTGTATCATATTCAGCAATTATTCACATTAGGAATGTAAGAAATTCTACTGACAATGGCAATCAAGAACCCAATACTGAAGAACCTGTAAGTAAAAGACAAAAAATAACAGCCGGATATAACAGAGCTGTTATTCCAAAGGAAGTATGTGACACTATTTTAATTCAAATTAGCGACCGATTTGATTTTAGCAATCAGTTAAGTGCGGCAAAATTATTTGAGTCCCCAAATTTTAAATCTTATAGTTTTATTCATTTCCGCAAAAGAAGCTCATCCAATCTATCTCGAATTTGACAACAAAGTCATATATGTATGTACGACTTTTCCAAAAATAGGAGAATGATTGCTTCTGCTGAACGCAATCTATGGCTGCCAAGGTTATTCGAAACAAAGTCTCAAACATAAACGGAAATGACGCCAAAATTAAGCCCAAATTACAACCCACAAATCACATTTGTTAACCTGTCGGAAACGTCAAATTGTCCCAATTGAATCGTATACAGATTCTTTAGAAATAAATCCACAGATATGGCAATAGAGTAATAAATGATGTTGTTACAGTATATGACAGTAAATATAAACAAGTATAACTGTCAATAATGCCAAAATATTTGACAACTGATAGCAAAGCCGCAACGTTACACGATGTAATTTTAGCCTGCTCTCAGCCAAATAACTGTCATTTACAGGGTCTGTTCAGAATTATGTCTCTCTACCATTAAAGATACAAAGACGTAATGAGACATTTTTAAGACATTAGGTTGGCGATAATGATATTATTATATCAGGAAATTATTAAATGTTTCAGACATGTTTTGGGTCTCAATTTAATATAAGAATTTACTTTTTTAATTGTGGCACCTTCACGACCTTTCAACCTGCAACATCTCTGAGAAAGTTTTCCATAATTATCGGGTGAACGGCGAGGCTACGTCACGACGAACGTCTTCCACGGGCGCAAATTAACGCATTAATTGCATCCAGCATTAAAAATTGCATCCAGCGCATGTTGTTATGCGAGTATTACAGGTAGATGAAGGAAAAGGAAAAGATATGAAAGATGATTGTAAACGTTACAACAACGCTGATGTCTCGGTTTCATTATATCATATGTATGTACAGTTCATTCAAAAAATAATCGATATTGAAACAACGAAACGAACTGCGACCGCATATGCTTACAGACGTTTTGAATTATGAAATACGCGTTAAACAGGTTGAAAAAGTATCGCTTGTAGTATCACATTAGTGTTCATTAAATGTGTAAAGTTGTCGTGAGAACCAGACTGCCACTACGTAGACTAGTTATGCGGGACATTAAGAAAGGTAGGAAACGTTTTTTTCTCCAGGTTGTGTAAGACTGGAATTGTTAAGACGAGTAACAGTTTTCTTTCTCTAACATCATATGACCACATCATGCTACGATTGTAGAACATAATAAGAACCCCAAACATCCTCTCAAGTTCTGAAATAGCACCGCAAACTGTCGCGTAATTTCATGCAACGATATAAATTTAATATGACATAATTTTATAACTTATGCGCTCGCTAATACGCTCTTGCTCTCTTACTATATGTATATTAAATTTGCACAAAAAGTAAAAAATTCGAAACGCACCGCTTACGCTTTTTAACGAGGCTATTAGGAGATTAGAGTGTGCAACTTGTCTCGCTTACCAATCCGGTATATTAGAACGGAGCAAATTAAATATACACGCAAGCACGAGAGACAGCATATTTTAGCAAATTTTTTAAAGAACTTAAATAGAATTGTCTAAAATAAAGTGCTTTCGATAGCTGAGGTCCTCCTCATTAATGATAACGGCTTTAAATATTAACCCTACAAACAGGTCTTTAAATTTTCAAGCATATTTTAACAAATTTTTCGGTGTACTTAAATGGAATTGTCTAAAATATCGTGCTTTCGATAGCTCAGGCTCCCCTCGTTAATGTTAACGGCTTTAAATGTTAATCCCCCCAAGAGGTCTTCAAATTTTCAAGCATATTTTAAGAAATTTTTCGGTGAACTTAAATGGAATTGTCTAAAATGTAGTGCTTTCGATAGCTGAGACTCCCCTCATTAATGCTAACGGCTTTAAATTTTAATCCTCCACACAGGTCTTTAAATTTTCAAGCATATTTTAGCAAATTTTTCGATGAACTTCAATTGAAGTATCTAAAATGAAATCCGTTCGATTCCTGAGGTCTTCCGCATTAATTTTAACGGCTTTAAATTTTAATATTCCAAACGGGTCTTTAATTTTTCAAGCATATTTTAGAAAATTTTTCTACGAACTTCAATTGAAACTTCTAAAATGAAGTCTTTTCAATTGCTGAGACACTCCTCTTTGTGATATTCTTACCAGGACTTATAAATAATGCAGCCGAAGTTAAATTTTGACGCGTATACATTAGTAATTTTAAATATTTCGTCAATTTGTGTTTCATCGAGTTTTCAAGCTGTACGCGACGAGATAAAAAACGCGACGTGCAATAAAATGTTGCGCTACTGCGGAAGATTCAACCTTTTCCCTACCAAAAATGGGCTACCTGTCATAGTGACGGTATTGCCAAATCTTATCTGTAATAGGTTATGAATTAAACACACGTTGCAGAAATGACAGATGACTGACAGCAGCAAAAATACGAGATGGCAACATCGTACAGGAGAGACACCTTTGCAGAAAAAAAAACCTATATCTACGGTAGTAAGAACAGTTTTTTTTGGATATTCCATTTTGTGTAGGTAGTTATTTCTGATTTTACTGGTTATGAAGTGCCTCGTCTGATATCGTAAACAGACTATAGTAGTTCGGATCATTTTTGGAGCTCACATCTGTGAAATCACGGACACCCTCACTATACTTATATGTATGTATGTGGGTGGTACTATTGAGTATCATTAATGTATTAATTTGTTACTTGACACTCATTAATGTTAATAGCTTTAAACTAGAATCCTCGAAACTGGTATTTAAATTTTCGAGCGTATTTTAGAAAATTTTTGGATGAACTTAAATGGAATTGTCTAAAATGAAGTGCTTTCGGTAGCTGGAGGCGCCCTCATTAGTGTAAACGGCTTTAATCCTCCAAACAGGTCTCTAAATTTTCGAGCATATTTTAGCAAATTTTTGGATGAACTTCAATGGAATTGTTTGAAATGAAGTGCTTTCGATAGCTGAGGCTCCCCTCATTAACCCTAACGGCTTTAAATTTTAATCCTTCAAAAAGGTCTTTAAATTTTCAAGCATACTTTAGTAAATTTTTCGAAGAACTTAAATGGAATTGTCTAAAGCGAAGTATAGCTGAGGCTCCCCTCATTAATGTTATCGACTTTAAATGTTCTCCAAACAAATTCTCCAAACACGTCTTTAAAGTTTCAAGCATGTTTTAGCAAATTTTTCCTTGAACTTACATGGAGTTGTCTAAAATGAAGTGGTTTCGCTAGCTGAGGCTCCCCTCATTAATGCTAACGGTTTTAAATTTTAATCCTCCACACAGGTCTTTAAATTTTCAAGCATATTTTAGCAAATTTTTCCATGAACTTCAATTGAAGCATCTAAAATGAAGTCCATTCGATTCCTGAGGTCTTCCGCATTAATTTTAACGACTTTAAATGTTAATATTCCAAACAGGTCTTCAATTTTTCAAGCATATTTTAGAAATGTTTTCTACTAACTTCAATTAAAGCTTCTAAAATGAAGTTCTTTCGATTGCTGAGGCTCCCTTCTTTGTGATCTTCTTTCCAGGACTTATAAATGATGCAGCCGAAGTTAAATTTTGACGCGTATGCATTAGTAATTTTAAATATTTCGTCAATTTCTCTTTCATCGGATCTTCAAGCTGTTCGCTAGATACGGGAAAGTACAGGAGATTGATGAAATGGAATTGATTACATTACGCAGCTTACTGCAGACTCATTTGAATAATCGTGAGATTGTGAAACTTTCCGTTTCCAATTAATCCCGTTATTTATCGCCGTATAGACATTTTTTCATTTTAACACGCGATAAATCGCTAAAAAAAATTAGCACGAACAAGCTATTAAATATCTAAGAATTGCACGTTATTCTCGTTTATTCTTTATGTTGTTAACTCTAAACGTCTAATAAGTATTATCCTGACATTGAAATTAAAATAAAATTAACATAAAGCGGTTGAACGTACGACTTTTTTCGTTTGGATGAAAGTGAATTAATTACCTTATTGTGACATTTACAGGAGAATGCAGACGAGCCCGACGCGAGTAGAGAGCCTTTACCGCCGATGACCCCTCGTGCTAGGGGTTCCACTGGGCCGACGGCCTAACATCATGCGGGAAGAAGAACTAGAGGTGGCCCTAAAGGTAAATTTTCTTTTTGTAAAAAATGTGCTAAACCGCACGAGGGTAATGCTTCGGTTTATTACTCATAAACAATCGTAAATACGACCATAAAATATCTAGTAAGCCCTTGGCACCAAATCCTTGACGATGAGGATTAGTCTGACTCATTATTTAACGAAATATTAGTTACATACATTTTATGATCGTTCTTCATTTTTCTCTCTTATTATTTGCAGGTGGTAATTGTGGGCAATGGAGGCGTAGGCAAGTCCAGTATGATACAACGATATTGTAAAGGCACATTCACGAGAGATTACAAGAAGACGATCGGCGTTGATTTTTTAGAACGTCAAATCGAGTAAGTCCAACAAATCAATTTTTGTTTTTACTAATTTAAGATTGACGGTTTCGATACTGTGTTCCTTCTTAATAAAATGTTGCGCTACTGCGGAAGATTCAACGTTTCCAAACCGAAAATGGTCCACCTGTCATACTGGCGGTAATGACAGATGACTGACAGCAGCAAAAATTCGAGATAGCAACCTTTGCATGGAAAATTCCTATTACTTACGTTAGTAAGAATTGGATATTTCATTTTGTGGAGGTAGCTATTTCTGGTTTACTTACTAGTTATGACGTGCCTCGTCTGTTATCGTAAACAGACTATAGTAGTTCGGAATCATTTTCAGAGCTCACATCTGTCAAATCACGGTCGACAGGCAATTATTTTTTATACGCTTAACTGGTTCAGGTTTGAAAGGTAACGTAACTTATAATTTTTTTCATTTATGTAATACATCCCAAATAACTAGATGACATATGATGACGTAGGTCATTATACGTCATTTTTTGGTGATTAAACAGGATAAGACGTCCACGAGAAGTTTTAATTTTGATTTTGACGCATCTATGTGTGATAATTAGCGTTAATCGAACAAGAAACGAATTTTAATTAATGATGTACAAATAACGTCACCTGTTGACGGCTTGATGCCTGAGATCTCAAAGGGCAGGTAATTAAGGGTAATCTGATGTGGCAGAGCCTAAAGCTTATCGTCCTATCACTCTAAAACCTATTTCATTGCAAGAAATTTGCTTATCAAGTTTGAAAGGATATTTATGGACAGAAATCACTCTGTGAGCATTTATTGACATAGAAAATGCTTTTGACAAGACCTAATGTGAATCAGCCAAAGGTTGTGGTGTCTACAAGACGAGGTGAACCTCTAGTTACACAAAATATGTAGTTGTGGTGCCATTCACAGAGAGAAGAAATGTAACTAATAGTGGTGTCCATACTAGAAAAGAATATAAAGGGATGTCCTCAAGAAGGAGAACTGTCAACCTTCCTATACTTATATTTATGTGGGTGGTACTATTGAGTTGTACAAATATAGTGAGGCGCAGTATAACAAGAAAAAAAA
>SMLS01049793.1:0-10839 GCA_004785975.1 Popillia japonica | reverse complement strand
TTTTTTTTTTTTTTTTTGAAAATGAAAGAATTTCCAGATAAGTAGTGAATAAATATTTTATTAAATTATATATTGTCTATTCTGGTCTAATACATTTTGTTATCTTTCTAACAGTAGCATGATTCTACTTTTATAAAAAAATAGTTCTTTGTTGGCAAAGACTGATCCAATTGATCCAATATTGATGATGTAGCATTATCTTGGTGAAAGATTTTCTATTGTTCAATTCTGGCCTTTTCTGTTTGAATGAATCATTCAGTTTGTCTAGTTGATGACAGTACACTTCAGAATTCATCGCTGTCATGTCCCGTAAAAGCTCAAGAAAGAAACGACGTCTTGGAAATCCTACCAAAGAGATAGCATCACCTTTTCCTGATGAATATTGGCTTTCAAAATCCTTTGAATCAATTAATCTTTTATGCTCCATAATTTCTTGTCTCAGACATTATTTTAGACAACATATCGATAATTTTCTTGATGCCTTTATCAGCTTCAGTGGGCCTTCCAGAAAGTGGGGCATCTTTAACATCAAAATTGCCAAATCGAAATTTTGCAAACCAGTTTTGGTATTGGCCTACTGTCAATACATCTTCTCCATAAACATCGGATAATTTTTTCTTGCCTGAACAGCGTTTTTACCTTTATTGCTTGTTTGCTATTTTGAGTAATTATTATTTTAACAATAGTAAAAATTCCACAGTAAGTAATTAATTTCTGAATTATGCTAATCCAATCACGTTCAACGTAAAATATTTCCACAAAATTTCTATTTAAAAAGAAAAACATCTAAATATAAAATCTCTAGTTTAAGAACCTTCATATGATCAAACCGCCGAAAATATCTGTTTACAGATTTGTCTAAATTTTACAAATCCGTTACAGGTGCCGTATAAAATTGTTAAAGATCCGAGCAAGCAATACCCGGACCGGCCGTATACATTGAACACAAATGAATCAGAGTTCCTTGCCCTCCCGAAAACATCTGTGAGTTTCCAAATGTACGGACTGGTGTCTCGAGCTAATATTCATTTATACGTATATACATACAACATACATACATACACAGCCAGCCTTGTATTATCCAAAACATAACAAAGATTGTTGGACAAATATTTGAAGATGTAGTAGCTGTTGGTTTTTTTACGCGTAAAAAATTGTGACAGCTACGCTCTAATCTGTGTTTACTTCTAGTAGTTTACTTATTTCGTATGAATGTTTATGAAGTGTGCGTAGTATGACGTTTCTCGCGAATGTAACATTTAGATTAAATTATAGAAGGATTATACGTAATTTGAAATGCCTTTATTGCCATTCCCAGGACACAATTTGATTCTCAATAAAGGCTGAGCCTTCAGCATTCATTGTTGGAAAAGAAAACATACTCCAAAACGTAGTATGTATTCATTAAAAGAAGTTGATGGTTAATGTTTGGTGGTCTAGTACAAGTGTGGTTTATGATGAAGTCATGAAACCAGGCTTACCAATCACAGCAGAAATATATTCTATCCAACTAGACAAAATGATGTTAAAACTTATAGAAATCCAATCTAGATTGCTCAAAAAATTGGCTTCTATGTTATTGCAAGATAACGTCAGGTCACACGCTGTACAAATGACCCTGCCGAAACTACTTCATCATCCTCCATACTGAACAGATCTAGTTTCCAGTGACTACCACTTCTTGGAAAAAAGTTCAATTCCGCTAATGCAATAAAACAGTTTTCAGAGTAAGCCATGAATAGAATCAGTTATGTCTAAGATTGATTAAACGATTTAACCTATATGTATGTTACGTCCTATGTATCTGGCTGACGTTTATTAATCATGATTTTTCTTTCTTCTAATTGTGAATGTGTTGGTTCTGAAAAGAATCGTTTTTTTTTTATTGGAGAAATTCAATGCTCACCATCTATGGAGTCCTTCATTAGAGTCTGTCGTGAAGGTTTTTGAGGAAGCCATTATTCTATTGTGTAAATCAAAATAATCACAATATTAATTCTACATACTATAAACGAAAACAATAATTAAATTAGATGTCTTATATGGCCACCGCCACAGTGATATTTTAATGATCTGACAGGACAAAAATATTTCTCCAATTAGGTATGTGATTTAATTTCAGTTGCTCTTTTACATTTTACTTCTTAATAAATTAAACAATTATCTATGATTTTGCGCAGATATGTTATAAAATTAAAAAATATATACAGTGTGTCTACCGATGGACTTGACGATAGTATGATGAAGAATTTTTTTTTTATTTTTCAGTGTATTATTTGGTAAATAAATCCTGCTTAGCTTGCTTCTTATTTATCATTCGTTATCGTTTATTGAGTTTTTAGAATCCAGTAGTCTTTTGCAACTGTGTGAAACTGTTGCCGTTTCAGGTAAAGTAGCTTTTCTGTTCACAGTGTGCTAAAATATTACTAAGTAATATTGTTCAGGGTGAAAAGCTATGATAATATGCAACATTGCAAAACGATCAACCTACTTTGATAAAATCCATTTATTGTAAATTTTCTTTTAGGGTAAAGTATTTCTGTTCACAGTACACCAACATCTAAGAAAGAAAAATTTTCTTAGGACAAAGAGTAATAGTTATAAACTTTCTCCTATTATCCACTCCATCATGACTATCAAAGTAAGCCGATCATTCTGAAAATTTGCATAACTCCATAATTTTTTGCTCAAAGAAAATTTTATTAGTAACATGTTAGCGTAACGGTTTTTCGCAGCGTTAATTCTCTGGCTACCACTAATTCTGTTGAGCTAGTTGCTCCAAGAGGACATTTCAGTTTTCTCCTTTAACTCCTAGAACAACTGTCTTCAAAATGGTTTTTAGGTCTCCTTTTTGTATTAGTTGTGTATCAGCTGAAGTAGGCACTCGGTAGCTTGAATAACGTTATCTCGCACAAATATTTTCCTGAAGCCACATATTATTACAACTTAGAAATCGTTGTAGATTGTAACACGATTTATCCCATCTTTGCTAACTTTTTAACAAATACCTCCAACTATCACCTTAATTGTTCTCAAAATATTTTATTCTAATCGAAATTCCTTTAGTTGTTGTTGAATATATTCAACAATTGCTTCGATCCTTTCATTCTTTAATTACGTATGCCATAAAATAAAAACTACTTCACGCAAAATTTGCGTAGGCATTCGGAAAATAAAGAAAAAATCTTAAATGTCATTATTTATCTGAAATATTTCTAAACGTTCCGAATAAGTCAGTGATCTATCTTTAATGTAAACACATTCGCAATGTTGTCTAACACGAGATAATGTATAGAAAGACTACCTACATTATGAAACCTGTCATTCAGAAACGTAATTTTATCTAAATTTATTACAAACAAACCACTTACCTTAAAGAGAAAAAAATGCTGTAGCTATACACTAAATAAGCCTAATTAATAACGAAAATATAAGTACATATAAACATCACTAGAGTACACTGATGGCTAGTTTATTATTAACTTTTATATTTAAGTAATCCGAAAATTAAGAAAATCGCTTTCACAGCCAGGTGCTGCCTGGATACTTTTAAAACTGATATGGGCGTTGCCTTGACCTAACAATAAAATATAAAAAAAAAACAGAAATAAGAAAATTTATTCAATTTTTTAGCAAAAAATAAAAAGAGGAAGAAACGTATGCATAGTGCGTTTCGATGTTAAGAAAATTAAACCATAATTTTATATATCGAATTAATTGGAAAAGAATTGATAAAAATACGTTTGTAACTCAAATAATAGATAAGAATGTACAAGAAACATTGAATGAAAAAGTCTAGATTTGACATTACAAGAAGCAATAATAATATGCGTCTTATTCCCTTAATTTTTCTCTCAAGATGGTTAGTAATTTAGAATAATTCCACGAACATATCAAGAAACAGAAGGAAATTGTAACTACCTATGCCTTAAAGAACTATTATACTTGCAAACGTAGATATGTGATGCATTTATCCTTGTTGGTTTGTGCTTGGCGTTTTAAGGGCTTATATCAATATCGATATCTCAAGAGACACGCTTTTGCTTGAAGCAGACCACTATGTTTGTTTAGTTTATTCTACCTGGATATTAAGACAGTGAAGGCTTCATTTATATGCTGCCGAACAGTCCTCTGGATATATGAATCTATGTTCATGAGACGAGATGTTACAAATCTGAGTTAAGAAACCTGCCACCTGGAAACCTGGTCATCAGAAAATGCCAAATCTATACGCCTATCTAAAATTCACCAAGAATCTTCTATTAATGTTTGGGTAGCCCAAATCGATAGCTTGTTGATTGATGCTGTCGTTCTTCCTGGAAGGTTAAATGCATATAATTGCCTTCAATTTCTAATAATGAACTGCCAGGTCTTTTAGAGGATGTCCCACTGAATTTTCAACGAGAGATGTAGTTTTACATGGATGGAGCACCACTACATTTCGGAATTCTTGAGGTGGTGACTTTTATTTATGGTGGTGCATCAAAAGGCTAGAATACGTGCAAGTTTCAAACACAAGAGAAGAGTTGTTGAATCTTAGTCATCTGGCTGCAGAGCAAATCCGAGTAAACAAGTATGAAATTCGGATAAGTTCTTCTGTTGGCTTACAGGCACAAGCCTGGATTTAATAAGGAGGTGGGCTTTTTTAAATAAAATCAGTTTATATTGACTTTAGGATTACATTTTTTTTTTCATGATCTGACAATCAGGTTCATAGATCTGCAACTTCTAAACGACTAAAAATGGATATACAAGTTGTAATAGATGCAGAAGTCGATTGACTGGTTTCGGCCTATTTGATACAAAGAGCACTCTTCATGCTGCATTCAACATAAAGGCATTGATACTGGCAGCTTTGATGCTTAAACATATTGCTGCTTTATGCTAAATGTTTAGTATTCTCTTGGTGAAATATGTAGTACTTTTCATGCAGATAAACTTAATTTAAAAAAAGTTTTAAATGAGTCAACAGAAATCTTTACCTCTAAGCACCAATCCTGCCAAAACATGGTCTTTATTCAGTTAAAGTGAGAATGTGAAAAGAAGTCTAGCAGATGTGATTGAAGAGAAAATGAATGAGTATTTTACTAATTTAGAAACTAAATACATATTATAACTATGCTGAAACGAATCTTACCGACGGCCCATTCAAAGCTTCTACATCTTTAAGGTTTGATACCTCCTCAACTGCATTACTAGCCTGACCTGAAGTATTTGTTTTGTGTAAGAAAGACGACAAAGGTTAGCAATTAGGATATCATACGCCTCCTCAGGAAACTACACAAAGAAGACCTTAACGTCTTCAATTTGTTCAGATTTTAGTCAACATTAAAAATTGTTTTAGCAAAAACATAGGTAAATATAGCAGACCAAATGATATAAAATTCTAGTTTCATAATCGTTTAGCAATGAAAAATTTTAACTAACTTGAAAACCAACCACACAAACAGAAAGAAATAATTCCAAAAACAAAATTTGTAACTTAAATGAGAGAAACTCTTGAGAACTCGCCAACAACACTAATACTATTACAGCAGGTTTTGAAGATTATAGAATTTCTTCACGGGAATCTGTACTTCAAAAAATTGAAGGAAACAAGAAGTTTTCGGTGATAATGCTTCCATGACTAGAAGCAAAATAAAGCAAGAATATATGTATATGCTGAGCTTGGTAACTCTGTCAGAGTTGAGAATAAAATAAAGTTTCTATTCAAGAAAATTCTGGCATTTTGAAAGGAGTGTGAGTTTAATTAGACCTTTTTATGTACTTACAACTTTTTTATGTTAATTATATGTACAAAGACAAAATCGTATAAAAAGTGTGTAGTTCCTATAAAGGATTTTTCGTCAAAATCAATTAAGATTGTTTCTGGGCTCAAACAGTTGTTGGCATCTATTTTTTTTTTTTGAAGACCAATATGACCATAACAATATTTATGAAGCACTTGCTCATGGCATTCAACCCCAGCTCTTAACATGCGGCATCTACTCATAACTTACGGACCTTGTCCAAAACTGCACTCCCTGGAAAAGAGCCAAGTTAAAACAGCTAAAAAAAAGCCGACTTGCGAAAACGGCCCAAGAACTTCCTGTGGAACTAGGAAAGATTCTGTTCCGTCTGAAAGATGCAAAATTAAAAATTCGAAGTGAGCTACTGGAGGGTGGGGGCTGACCCTAAGAGTGAGGAGGCATTTTTGTTTGCATCTTTTCCCGGAAACTTTTTGGAAATTTGAGGTTGTTTTAGCAATGTGATAGAATCGCATTTGCTCTAAAATAAGGGCTGCATTTGGCAGTCAGAATTATAAATTATTAAGGCAGCTTAGAGTTTGTTTGACTTCTTTCTGTCAATGTCAAAATCTTGTTACTCAAAATTAATTTCTGGATACCCCCCTCCCCCGCGCGAGGATGTATTTTTGTTTGCACCTTTTTCTCGGAAACTTTTTGTGCATCAAAACGTCAGAGCTACATATGTGGCTTTAACTTCCACAATTTTAACGGTTATGTAAGTGTTACTGAAGATTCATGGTGAAAAATAACAACTCTAGGTGTGCAGCTATAGACTGTTCGAGAAGGATCTTTTTTGGTCTAGCCTTCGTACAAATTATTTGGCTTATACACAACATAGAAGGTAATAAAGTCATGCAACGTTTTTACCAACCACAATACTTTTTGAAGGCTTAGAATGTTGCTTTACCTTCTCAATAGGTTTGATTCTCTTTGAGCTACTGGGGGTAGAAGGGGTGGGAGCTGACCTCAAGAGTGAGCAAGCATTTTTGTTTGCATCTTTTCTCGAAAACTTTTTGGAAATTTGGGGTTGTTGTAGCAATATGATAGAATTGCATTTGCTCTAAAATAAGGGCTGCATTTGGCACTCAGAATTAAATAATTAAATTATTAAGACAGCTTAGACTTTGTTTGACTTCTTTTTGTCAATGTCAAAATCTTGTTACTTAAAATTAATTTCTGGATACCTCTCTCGAGGATGCTTTTTTATTTGCATTTTTTCTCGGAAACTTTTTGTGTATCAAAAGATCACACACATACATATGTAGCTTTAAGCTCCACAATTTTAACTGTCGTGTAAGTGTCACTGAATATTCATAGTGAAAAATAACAACTCTAGGTGTGCGGTTATAGACTGTTCTAGAAGGATCTCTTTTGGTCTAGCCTTCCTAGAAATCATTTGGCTTATACACAATATAGAAGGTCATGCAACGTTTTTACCAACCACAATACTTATTGAAGCCTTAGAATGTTACTTCACTGGGGGAAGGAGGAGTGGGGGTTGACCTCGAGGGTGGACAGGTGGTGGTGGTTGGCATGGCGGAGATGTCATAGAGGACTTATCTTTTCTTCTTAAAATATTTTATTTTAATTTATTTCTTTAAGATTTTTTTTATAAAAGGAAGGTAAAAGTTTTTGCACATAAGCATCTGTCAGTCTTTGAGTTTAATTTGGTTATATGAAGGTTTTTGGGTTAATCATATTCAATGAGTTCCAATTTGGAGCTATCGTCTTTGTTATTCCCAAATCTTCTCATTCTTCATCTTTATGCCAGTAACAGAATTATTTAAGTTCAATAAAGTACTGCTTGTGAGTGTTTTGGGCGGAGGTGCCTCTGTGTAATCTCCCACCTTCTAAAGCCGTTGATTTCTTTTATGTGTCAGCCCAAACTAGTATGTAACCAGCTGTACAGAATAAAAGAATGTCTTGGTTTGGGGTATTCCAAGCCAAATAAACTTGCAAAGCTACAATTCTGATTCTGAGCTGAAATTATTTGAAAATAAACTAAAGTAGATAGATTTCGAAGTTTCGAAAAGAATCTTTATATTTGAGGAGAAGTAAGAGTGTGAGCATAACTTGGATGGGGGTAGGGATACCAACCAATTTTTATCAAACCCTGCTCGTAACGCACTAACTTCATTACGCGATAGAACTTGTCAAAGTGTTCACCTAGTTATGTACCGGTGGTGGTAGAACTAGGACTAGAAGGATAATTGACCCAAACGTTGTTGATGTCAACAAATATGTTTATCAAATCCCGATGATATGTCCGAACGTGTACAATGTTCCCCATGATTATGATCATCAATGAAATCGATGACTTCGTCCGAACGATCCGATGGTAGTAGCGGAAACAAGATGCAATAAGCGCTAGGCATGAGATTCTCGCGCGCTATCCTCCCCACCACGCGGGCCCGTGTATACCACAGGTCATTCAACCCGCGCAGTCCCGGCTAACAGCACAGCAAGACTCGCTGTTTTGTACATTCGTCCTTAATTCACAGTTACTCATTTCATACGAATTTTCTGTTTCTATTGTGTGTTACGTAATTTGTTGCATACATTTTTCCTCTTCCTACGAAAAGAAAAACCTCTTAAAAAACTTCAACCGTGTTATTGTGTAATACGTGCGAGAGGAACTTTTTTCGGTTTCGACTTGTATTAAATAGTATAACTGTGTGCGAGTGTGTGTCGGGGGCTTTTCCGTGTTTTTCGCCGCTACGTTTTAGCGGTACCCGACGACTTTCGTAGGAAAACTCGGACGATATACTCGTCTCTGCCGCGATATATGCAAAACGAGAGTGCCGGTTCATTTATTTTAGTATAAATTAATAAGAAGAGTCTCTAGTGAATACACGAACAATTAAAATAATTAATCCAAGTATAAGCTGACATAGATTTGAATATAAAACATTTTTCTACCACTATTTTTCTTTTTATAAATAAAACTTTAGTGTAAAATAAACTTGCTTACATAAATGAAATTAATTAAAAAAGGAGATAATTCTGGAAGTTCTTACTGTTGTTATTATATAGCTGTTTTTGCATGGGATACCTAACAAAACGTGTTCATATTATTTCACGTAAAATCGAATAACCAACCCACAATAATTATTTAGTTTTAACACTTACTTCTTTTTTTTAACTGTCATAACAATATCTGTGTTCCCTCTTTACATAACATTACATTCCGGTTTTAAAATCTAGCATGCGTTGTTAATTAAATAGTACTTATTTTCTATGTATTACACCTAGGTATTAAGTTTGATTCAAATTTCAAGGAATACGGAATGCTTTTCTCTTTAAATCCACATTTAACATCTCTTTCAGATAGCAACAGTTTTAACAGAATTTTTTTCTAATTTTCCTAGAAAATCCGTTCTAGCACGATAGATACATGAAATATTTGAATGAAAAACTAGTAGAGTGATTCGTGATACATATACAGTGCGGATTGTTGACAAAGTTTTGTGCTGCAACAAATTAACGTTTATTTTGTGTTTTTGTATCTACTGATCTTGTTCGTCGAGGAATGGACCATTATTTGCATTTAAAGATGACGTAAGTAGTTATGTTTTAGGTGTAGCTAGATTATCAATATAAATATTATGATGAAAAAATATACATAATGATATACAGGGGAGGATTACTTTAGCAGGTTTTGCTATAGAGAAAAAGAATTTGGGGTTGTTTTAGCAATATAATACAATCATATTAGCACTGAAATAAGGGCTGCATTTGGTCACAGTTATAAATTATTAAGGCAGCTTAAAGTTTGTTTAACTTTCTGTCAATGTCAAAATCTTGTTACTTAAAATTAATTTCTGGATCACAAAAGGAACAACGATTGCTTCTTATATTGGTGGTTGTTGTGAATCATTTCTCTTAAATTATTTACTGAATATTTAGATCTTGAAGAAATTCTATTACGTCATCACCCCCTCCCCCTCGCAAAAGGTATTTTTTCCCGGAAACATTTTGTGCATAAAAAGGTCAGAGCTGTGTGGATTTAAGCTCCACAATGATCCATATAAGACCCATATGACCATGACAATATTTATGCAGCACCTGCTCATGGCATTCAACCCCAGCTCTTGGCATGGGAGGAACTTGCTGTGGAACTAGGAAAGATTCTGTTCTATCTTAAAGGTGAAAAATCAAAAATTCGAAGTGAGCTACTGGAGGGTGGAGGCTGACCTCAAAAGTGAGAACTCTTGAGGTCAGCCTCTGACTTCTCGGAAACTTTTTGGGGATTTGGGGTTGTATCATATGCCTCCGCAGGAAACTACACAAAGAAGACCTTAACATCTTCAAGTTTGTTGAGATTTTAGTAAACATAAAAAATTATTTTAGCAAAAACATGAGTAGCAGACCAAATGATATAAAATTCTAGTTTCATAATCGTTTATGAACGAAAAATTTTAACCAACTTGAAAACCAAACAAACAAACAGAAAGAAATAATTCCAAAAACAAAATTTGTAACATAAATGAGAGAAGCTCTTGAGAACTCGCTAACATCTATTACATACTATTACAGCAGGTTTTGAAGATTATAGAATTTCTTCACTGGAATCTGTACTTCAAAGAATTGAAGGAAACAAGAAGTTTTCGGTGATGATGCTTCCATGACTAGAAGCAAAACAAAGCAAGAATATATGTATATGTTGAGATTGCTAACTCAGAGTTGAGAATAAAATAAAGTTTCTATTCAGGAAGGAAGGAGGATATTTGAAATGAGTTTGAGTTTAATCAGACCTTTTTATGTATTTATACTTTTTTATATTGGTTATATGGACAAAGACAAAATCGTATAAAAAATTTGTGGTCCCTATAAAGGATTTTTCGTCAGAATCATTTAAGATTGTTTCTGGATTCAAACAGGTGTTGGCATTTATTTGTTTGAAGACCCATATAACCATGACAATATTTATGGAGCACCTGCTCATGGCATTCAACCCCAGCTCTTAGCATGCGGCATCTACTCGTAACTTACGGACCTTGTCCAAAACTGCACTCCCTGGAACGAAGCCAAGTTAAAACAGCTAAAAAAAAAA
>SMLS01049788.1:0-10852 GCA_004785975.1 Popillia japonica | reverse complement strand
TTTGCATTCTTATCTGGCCACCAGCTACATACATACATACATACATCGTAGAGGGCATGAAATAAAATGTTTAACGATTTAATGCTTTAAGGATTGGTAATGTTCAAAAAAGCACAAATATTTAATTAATACAACCCTTTATATTGCATACACCCCCGCAAACATTTAACCCTTCTTCAAACTAAAAACACAAGTTGGTAATCTACACGTATATGTCCCCGATATTAAATTTCATTAAGTGCAGTTTTCTGTTGTTGTTACTGATCCCGTATTTCGAAAAATTCGTATACATACGTTGTATGCATGTACTTACATAGAAAGATAATACATATCCCTTAATTATATTTGTGTTCCAAAATGTTTTATTATTATTTATTATTCTGAGTATGAATGAAATGTCTTATAAAACCGAAATCAATCACAGCTAAATGAACTAAAGAACAAATGTGTACTTGAATAGTCTGCAGTGGCGTTCCTTTGGTATGGAGTTTTAACTATGAAAATTACACCAGACGCCAATCCTGCTTAATCTTGAAACAGACTAGCATCGCTTTAACATATACAAATTCACTAAAATAGGTTCAAATTGAAGCAGGACCCGATTACAAGAAGATATTAGAAGTATTATTTTAAAAATCACTATGTAAAAAATTTTTGTGTTCCTGGGTATTTGACAGTGTTTCCAAACTTGTTAGGTCACAAAAGGAATAAAAATGGTCACTATTCTCCCGAAACTTTGCTTTTGCAACCGGGAGATCGAAATTTTGGAGTTTTCTTATTTTTAATTATAAAATCGTATTCTATGTCTAATATGTTCAGGGAAAAAAACGCCGAATCAAAATTAACATTTATTATAATTTATACAAACTATATTAACTATATTATACAAACTATATTAACACATTAGAAGTGATTCGTTTTTCTGCACTTGCGAACATAGTCCAAATCACTTTCTCTGATCAGCCCCCAAATGTAGTCTCCCATCATGTTCTCGTTATACTGTCCTTGGTAGTGTCGTCCAAAAGCCATTATGTCTTGATGGAAGCGTTCACGAAGCTCCTTTGAATATACACCTACGTTTTCCTTGAATTTATCGAGATGAGTGTCAAGAATATGGACTTTGAGGGACATTCTGCAACCCATTTTGCGGTAATTCCTCACGAGTTCCTGAACTAAGTCCACACAACTTTCGGCCTTCTGATTCCCCAAGAAGCCACGGACAACTGCAACAAAGCTATTCCAAGCCAATTTTTCCTTCTTTTTCAGCAACTTGGGAAATTCTTCGCACTCCAACACCTTCTTTGTTTGTGGTCTCACAAAAACACCTGCTTTCACCTTAGCTTCAGACAGCTGAGGGAAAAGGTCTCTAAGCCGACATTTGCCGCCGATTCCTTGTCCAGTGCAGTCACAAACTGTTTCATAAGGCCCAATTTAATATGCAAAAGTGGCATCAGGACTTTCCTGGGGTCTACCAGTGCCTTCCACTTAACGTTGTTCATGCCTACAGTAAATTCTGTTCGATGCAACCAGTCCCGTTTCTGATAGTGGGTTGCAGTGTTCCTGCTGTCCCACAGGCAAGGATAGCAGGGGAACGTCGTAAAACCACCTCTAGGACTCATCAGGAATGCCACCATTTTAAAATCTCCGATGACCTCCCATCCATACTGTTCATATTTTAGCGCCTCTAGCAACCTCTTAGTGTTTTCGTAATTTTCTTTGAGGTGAACCGAATGCGCCAAAGGAAGAGATGGGTAGTTTTTCCCGTTATGAAGAAGCACAGCTTTCAGACTCCTGCACGAACTACCAATAAAGAGACGCCACTCGTTCGGATTAAAGGAAATTCCGATTGCTTCGAACAGACCTGTCAAGTTGTGACAGAAGCAGAGATCATCCTGGCTGGTGAAGAATTTTGCAAACGCTTTCTCTGTTCAGTGACCTTACCGTCTTCATCCAACAAGTTCCACTGCTTGAGCCTAGACGTCAGAAGTTCAGTACCGGACTTGCTGAGACCAAGATCTCTGACCAAGTCGTTAATATCTTTCTGGTTTGAATAGTATGCGTTTCTCTCACCAGATACATTTTCAAAGCTGTAATCCAGATCATCGATGTCACAATCTGCCTCTAACTTGTTACCCTCCTCTGAAGAAGACCGCTTTTCTCTGTTCGGAGCAGTGGGCACAGGGAGCTCAGGACTGTGTGGAACTGGTGCTATGGAAGAAGGAATATGTAGATACTCGATGTCAGGTGCATTTTTGGCAGAACGACTTTTCGAAGGGTTCACCATGCAGAAGTAGCAATTACTGAGGTGGTCAGTAGGTTCTCGCCAAATGCTTGGAATTACGAACTTCATTGCTCTCTTTTTCCCTCTATACCACCCTAGAAACATAGCAAAATTAGTGTAATTTATCTAGATTTTAACGGTAAAATTTTGTACATACCTTCAAGAGTTTTCTTGTAGTACTCGCAGGTAAAATGAGGTGCCCAGGCCTTGTCTTGGTCCCCAACAGGCATACCAAAATATGCCCTATAGGCTTCACACATCCTGACAGATGCCTCCACCGAATATTTGTTTACCCTTGTTTTCATAAATTGACCGCAGATATAGCAAAATGCGTCAAAAAGTTTGTAAATCGACCGTAAGCTTGACTTTATACTGTGCGGTTGCATTACTATCTAAACGTTTATACTGTTTTAACTGCTCGACAGTGGTATAATATAGTTTTTGTCATGCGCAGAAGTTCCCGACACCGTAATCAAGTACCAAATACAGTATACACATGTTTGGGAAATACGTATATTTCGAATTGGCGCTTTCCTGTTCACAAAAGCAAAGTTTATTGGAAATAACTGACATTTTACATACTTGCGTGACATCAGCAATTGGGAAATGGTGCTTTTTACCAGGAACAAAAAAAAATTGTAATGTGTTACATAGTGTTATTTGACCCGAAAACAAACAATTATCAACTACTGAAGTATGGTTCTATGTGTACAGCACAACCGAAATAGGCACCAACACTTTAGAAACATTTGGATTTAAATTTTACAACCTCTGATTTTGTTTTATACTATAACTGATAAAAACAAGCTATAATTGTTATTGTCCACTGAAATTTATGCCCTTTAACTATAATAGGAACTGTCTTTATTTTCTTCAAAGCACATTTCTAATATGAACTCCAATAGGATTTGTTGTTAATTAATTGAAAAGTTTTGTCAACTCTATCTGCAATCAAGTGTGAGCAAACTTATCTGATCTTATGCTGGCATAATTGACTTTTCATTTGATTGCATTCTAATATTAGACAAGTTACATACTAATTGTGAATTCCCGCAATCTACAACAGCGACTTGATTGTGGTTGAGCAATAAAACGTACTTAGATTCATTTTCCTTGCTTTAAATTTTTTCCATTATCCATATTTCCAAATTCTATGGTCTAATTTCACTACTATTTAAGTCAATTCATATCAAAACAAAACTCAGAACCTCATTTTATGCGTGTTAATTTGAGATTGTTCAAATCTTTCAGAATATTTGAAGTGGCCTTCATAAACTATGGTATCTTACAAAAAGATTAATGCCAGTAAATCCCTCTGGCAGAATTTTCCTGGTTTGATATAGTCCTTGGTAATATCATCAAGCAAAGAGCAAAAGCCATCCTGAAGCTAAGCAAAAACAGAATTGGTATCTTCAAACGTTTTCTTATAGACTATTGTCACCTTAGAAAACACACGGGAAGGATGCAGTTCAAGACCTGATATCAATCTGTACCACAATCACAGAAATCCGTGCCAACCATCTCGGCAAAGACGTCATAGTTGCTCAAAGAGACAGTTTTTTAATATCTCATTATTTACTATCACCTCACCACCGTCAATGAGTTTGTTTGATGAAAATTCCATTTTGCAATTTTGAACTTAATTTTAATGCTCTGCATCTTCCTTTGTTATAATTATTATCAGCATTTCTCGATATAGACATACCACTGGAACCAACCGTTATAGATTTATGAATGAGGGATGGAAGAATCTAACAATTAGAAGCAAACGTTTGTACTGTGTCCTGCACTTCTATTACGATTTTAAATTTGTTTAGAGAAGCCTCTACACAAGAAAACAAGCTAGTATTTAAGCTAATATTTCAGTCAAAGTCGCAGCTGATTCAATGTTTAAAGCGGACAAATTAGGACTAAGCACTGTTCAGAAACGTCCATACAATATAGTAATGGTAAGAGTACAAACAAAAAACCCGCAAATCGGTGCACTAACAAATACAGAATAGCATATAGCAACTATGAACATGAGTTGCAATATATCGGATCACTACATATGATCATATCAAAGTGTCAATCTGTTATTGCATAGTTAAAATCTCCTTCAGAATAGAAAACACCAGATAAAAAGGTAGTAGAAGTATCTAAAATGAAGCCAGAAGCAAAAAAAGTAAAAGAAGTTATTGTGCAAATGCCAGGCAAAGATGTGTGGATTTGAAAAATAAAAGGAAGGTCCAGTATGTGAACATAAGAAAGATTTGTGACGTGGTCCAATCACCCAAAGGAGTAGATATGGTTTTTCCGGTAATACGAGACTATATTGGTAATAATTTTCTATATAAAAATACTTTGTTTCTTCTTAGCTGTTCATAGCTATTGATATCATCTTTATAAAAGATAGATTCCTAAAAATAAGTATCTTTTATTTTATTCACCCCATTCAGGCATTCTTCTAGATAAATACCATTTTTAGAAAATTGAATTAAAATAATTATATAATAATTTTTTCTAACACATCTCGTTAAAACCTAAAAGAAAATCCTTCCTTTTTTCGACATATCCAATTCTAAATACGTCGCATTCTCGTCGGCGCCAAACAAAAATAAAACCTTAAATACGGTTAATTTGCCTAATTTATATCGGCCGCATATGCAGGAAATTTTTAAAAGCCTTCTAAATTAATTTGGATACAAAAAAAAACAGAAAACATTTGCAGCAACGTCGTTCCGCTAATGTCCCTTTATATCGCACGTTCCTGCTTTCCAACTCTTTAGTTTCCAGAGCTGGTCTACCTGGTCGTTCTCACTTGTACGTATGTCCCCATATGTTGCACTATAGTTTTGCAATTAAGTTGGGACTTCTGCGCGAAATGTGTATGTGTGTACACGTAGGAGGATGCGGAACTCTCTTAGTAAGTATAACCCTTTTCGCCTCCTGCGAAATTTAAATTGCAAATACGAAACGAGAAAGAGTACAAATGGAAATTCGCGAGATGAGATTTATAATTTTATGTAATTAAATCGTATATTTGGAGATGTGTGAGTTTGACTGGAAATATGGAGAATAATCTTCACGTCTAAAATATACATAGCTAATAATGAAAATAGAACATTTATCAAAGAAATAATATTTCAAAGTTTTTCCACAAAATAGCGCAATCATATTTGTTCGCATTATCTAATTACCTAAAATTTACTACAATTTTTAGACAGGTATATATTACTGCTATCCTATAATTATCTACATAATGATCTTCCTCATACCGCTACGTTTAAAAATTCTATAGAATTTACGACCTCAACTAAAGTAAATCAAATTATGGACAAAAATATTATCCTTCATAGGTGCATAATCTATTTCCACTACGAAAACATGTGAAGAAATCATCCAAGGATCCACACATAATAAACTGGCGACTTACAGTGGTGTTTAATACACAAACCAACTGTATTCATTAAATGGAATCCATCGTGCAGTTTCGCGTTTAGTCTTAACGCTCCAAGAGACGCAAGCAATTAGGTGCATAATTTTACGACTTCCAAACTTGTCGACGGGGAAAGCCCATACTTAATTCATTATGCATAAAGAGACAAAACGCCTGAACGTCTGTGTGGTGTTATATGCGACTCCAAGTTGTGCGTTTCCCGACCGCACATTACGAATATATACACACTTAATTGCTAGTATTTCAATGTCAACTAAGAAATAATCCGAATGCTTGGTTATCTTGCTTTTAGATAGATATGAATGCATTCGTAATTATATAAAATAAAATATCAGATAAACAATCTTTTTTCATAGAAATGAAAGAATTTACATTTTCTTTAATGCATGTATGCAATTACGTTGCACTCGCATGGTAAGTGATTCTAATGCGAAGGCATACGCATACACGTTCAATTACTGTAACGTTGAGACAGATTACATTAATTACACATACAATTTGCCACGTTAAATTATGAGGCTCCCGCGCTACGCTTCAGAATTAAATTTTTATCGTAAACCGAATAATTTATCTTTTAATTTATCTGCGAAAGTGATCTTAATTAGAAATGTATATTACCGAATAAGGGGCTTAAACATCTCGAAAGTAATGTAATAAAAGTATATTATGTCGCCATAAATTAACGCTGAAGGTGATGTGGGAGCAGATTTACACCAGAATTAATCTAAGTATGTCTATTCCTTGTAATACAATCAGCAAAGGCTTCAGAGCTGGGTTTCTCAGTAGCCACTCCATAATACCATGTAATAAACGTAAATCAAAATAAGTTTTACAGAATAATCTTGGTGGACAATAAAGTGGGATCCTAAGAAAGCAGGCATCCAACTTATTGGCCGGCCTGCATTCGACCTAATTATTGATCAGAATGCAATTTACTAACTCTTGGGTAATTCCGAAATTTCATTTTAATCAAATTTTTGTTGAACAGAAAGCAGTTATAAATAAAACTTTCTGCAAGATAAATTGAGTACGGGTTACTGCGCTTTAAAATAAAAACGGAATTATGTCCCCTGTATTGCAGCCACAGCCCTAAATCGAAATAGACAATAATTTTAATCTGCTCTGTTAGAACCATTTCGTTGTTTAGTTAAAAGCCATGTCAGGACCTCACACTGGATCAATGCTTCAAAACATACAATCAAAAGAGTTTATTACTTTCTTAGAAACTAAGCCAAAATCCCTACTAGGAGCTGAACAAGAAGCATTTCTACATAACAACTGGTTTACTTATCGGCTACGGTCTTCTAGGGTCTTCACCTCAAAAAGAAGGAAAGAGTGGACAATGATAAACGCCGATTCTCATAATATTATGTGCGAGACTGCGTGTGATAATCCAGTACAGATACCACCCCCTTGAGTAATTTGGAACCGATTTATGTCAGAGTCATAGCCTCAAGAAGATTGTAAGATTTTTTGGAAGCCTAAGAATGAATGATTTGGGGGCAAATGAGTAAGGGTATTCAGAATAAATCTTATAGATTGATTGGTATTGAATAGATAGATAGATAGATTTATTTCACTGTATATACCATTGGGATACAATACATCATATACATACATAATACAGACAATAAACAATATAAAAAGTAGATACACAAATAAAATCAGTAATAAAACTATATATATAAAATATCGCAGTTTATGATCTCCGTAACACTAACATGAATTCGTCCACTGAGTAAATACTATTGTCTATAAGTAGCGCTTTTATTTTGCTTTTAAATACTTTAAAATTACATTCTGATTTCAAGTATTTCGGGAGCCTGTTAAACAACCTGACACCCACTGCATCTGTAGTACTATTCGCTATATTTAATCTATTCTTAGGGAACACATAATCATCCCTACCCCGTGTAGTATAGCTGTGGTTGTCGCAATTTCTAATGTACTTATTTTTGTTATTTAAGATATAACATAGTGTATCTATTATGTAAATACCAGCTAAGGGCAGGATGCAAAGTTGCCTAAAGATAGGACGACACGATTCTACAGTACCTATGTTCGCGATACATCTTATAATACGCTTCTGTGTCAAAAATACATCCTTCGCACACACTGAATTACCCCAAAATCTGACGCCATATAGAAGGTGAGAATGAACCTCTGCATAGTAGACTGCCATAAGGTAATTAATGCTTAGTATGTTCCTTAAATTTCTGATTAAGTAACACGAACTGTGTTATTTCCTGCTTAAATTACTGCAATGCTCCTTCCAATTAAAGTTTTCATCCAACAGAAGTCCAAGAAATCTAACCGAGAGTCGTTGTTGCAAAGCCGAGGCACCCAAGGCTATATTGAGATTAGGTGCACTAGCTTGGGACGTGTGAAAAACAACAGAACATGTCTTGCCAGGATTTAAACTTAATCCGTTGGCACAAAACCACCCACTAAGGTCAGCAAGCACCGTCTCAATGTTGTGTTCCAGCTTAGAAAAATCTGGAGAAGATACCAAAGCAGATGTATCATCGGCATACAAAAAAGGGAAGTATTAATAAAGGATACAATGTCGTTTATGAACAGCAAAAACAGAATGGGACCAAGAATTGATCCCTGCGGAACGCTCAGTGTCACTGGTAGTAAGGAAGATGTAAAATTTTCGACACGTCCGTAGACTGCTTTAAATCTAATCTTAACAAATTGAGCACGACCCGAGAGGTAAGACCGAAACCACGCCGCCACAACGCCTCTTACACCACAATCCTCTAGCTTATTTATTAACAATTCATGATTTACACAATCAAACGCGCGTGTCAAGTCGCAAAAAATACCAGCCTCGCAGTTTCCTCTATCCAAAGCTTGTACGACGTCGCCAATAAAAGAGTGAACGGCTGTTATAGTGGAATAATTACTTCTGAAACCATGTTCTCTAGAAGTAAGAACACTCTTGTGTTCCAAATGTAGCTGTAATCTAGAAAGCATGGCATACTCAAATATTTTTGAAAAACCTGATGTTAAAGAAATTGGACGATAGTTGGAAGCATCAAAGCGAGAGTCTCTATTATAAAGCGGACAGACTGTCGACACCTTCAGTCTATCAGGAAATACACCCTGATCAAAAGACATGTTCATAAGTTGAGTCAAGGGCACAACAAGAATTGGAGCAGTTCTTCGTAACAGCTTAGACGGAATACCGTCTGGACCCGCGCTGCTCTTTGAATTCAACCGCTGTATTACCGTCAGCATTTCCGATTCACCATAAGGAAACGCACACATACTACCTGAAATTGATTTTTTTTGTATGGAGAAAGCAGACCGCGAGGAACAGGTCAAATGTGAAGTAATTCTGTGCGGTTCGCTGATAAAAAAATTATTGAAGATATCTGCAACAACAGACGGGTCCTGAGTTTCAATACCATCGACCTCCAGAGATATATCAGAATGACTTTTGATTCGAAAGTTAT
Source organism: Popillia japonica (assembly GCA_004785975.1). Lineage (NCBI taxonomy): Eukaryota > Metazoa > Arthropoda > Insecta > Coleoptera > Scarabaeidae > Popillia > Popillia japonica. Next base: position 1,671 of record SMLS01049788.1, on the reverse strand, counting down.
TTATAACCGACCACGCAGTCCTCAATTTATTTTCGGAATTTAGAATCTTATTTCCATAATATAATTGTTTTGTCTGTGTGACTAGACTACTATGGTTACGTTTAGCCTCAGTATAATATTCCTTTAATATCGGATGCTGCAGTTTCAAATAGTACAAATCCCTTAGATTGTTGCTCGAGTTACGTACCTCCTCCGAAATCCACTCTTTATTGTTTGAATGGCTAATAAACCCACTCTGTAATCTAATCTGGTGACTAGGTACATAAAGATAATGTAAAGATTGTCCGTTCATATTTAAGGATTCGTCCTGTAGCATAGCTTTCTGTCTTTACATTATAAAGAATGTTCTGCGGCACAGCAATATTCGTTGTTAGGAGTTTTCTTTTGCCATTATAAAATAGATCAGAGTGATGGTAAATTTTAATCATCGTTGTCGCATTAACAGTATTCAGTCTTAAACTCTACAAAAATCCTCGAGAAAAACTGTTTAAGAAAGCTCTCCAAAATTAACAGCATCAATAATGGCTTGTTTCATTCCTTGAATGTTGATTATTCTCATATTCTTGCGATCGTTTTGCAACAGTCAATGACAACATTCTTTATGAGTCACCTACTACGAAACCAGTTGCAGCTACCTATCTCAGTTCATCTAACAATGGTATTGATCCAAACAATGCTCTTACATCATTACAAAAATCCATTTCCCATAAATTGCTTTCAAAGCAGTCTTTTCCTGAGAGTATGCCCGGTTGCATTACGCTTCACATCTTTCATTGCTTTGTCCAGCCAAAGTTAATATCGGTATACTTCATTTTGTTTCGATATATAAGTTTAAGACTTTTAGGTCAACAAGCAATATTCTAACAGATTCTTTTGCATGCTTTTACAAAGAATAAAATTTAATTATTTTAACAAGTACAATTCTCATTCATATGATAGACAAGTGAAGATATTTAGGCAATTTTTCAAAAGAAATTCTGTCGAAATTCTGACTTAAGTAGTTACACACTTACTGCCTTAGTATTCATTATTAATAAACCTCATCGGTCGCAGCAGAAAGAAGTAGCTATTAATACAATAGACGCTCACGAATTAGAACCACTTTGTTCTGGGGGGCAATTCTAATTTTCAAATTGTTCTGATTTCCTAAGGTTTTTATAATTAGCCCAAAATGTCTAAAAGCAACGCCGAGGTTAAAAAATATTTGTTCAATTTTTTTTTTATTATTTATTTATTATTACTTGTACAGAAATAATCTTTAACGTAAGTTTGTTTTTTTCTTAGTTTTATAACATTAGAAAGAACGTCCTTACGGAGGGATAAAGATTGAAATTCAACTCCCTATTTTCGCATCATTTTATCAAGTTATTGACGCTTGCCATGGCTGTAGAAAAAGGAATTATGTTGACCATAACTACGCATAAGCATCATTATCATTGCGTTCATCTCCAAGTCTGTTTCTAACATCTTCATTCCATTCTTCGATTTCGTCTACACCAATGGAATTTTTTGGTTCAATTTCTTCTAAATGAATTGTGTTCCTTGGGAGGACTACATTCTATACTTGAGCTTTTTGAAGTAATTGTGGTAATTATGCTAAGGGGAAATCATCGTCGCTATCGTATAATGGCCGTTTGCACCGACGAGTTTAAGCATGGCTTAACGTTAAGC
>SMLS01049787.1:0-14837 GCA_004785975.1 Popillia japonica | reverse complement strand
TAAAATATTCTTAAAATTTATTAAATGTCAATATGATGGGTCAGTTTTTTTGTCCGCCAGTTTACATGAAAGTTCAATATGTTCAACGACATGTGAGAACGAGAGCGTAGTAAAGAGATATGCAAACTATTGGATCCTTCCTTTCCTACACGACTTTGAATTTATTTGGAACAATTGTATCGACAATATAGTGAATTGCCATTATCATTCAGTCTTTGGTCGATAATAGTAATCATCATATCTTGTCAAACTACTTGAAAGATGCTTGAAAGTTCATTATGACGCTTGAGCGTACTGAAAATAATTGAACACTGCATGTTTGTAGCGTAATGTAAAATTATCTGTAAGGCTGTGTGAAGTGAGCGGTTTAACCATGGTGAACCGTTCAGTATGAAGTTTGACCAGTGCTGTGACCGATCAGCTGATTAGTAATGTAATAGTGGTCACATTTGAAATATGCCCGAAGCGGTCAGAACGCATTCAGTCAACGAATCGAACAAAAACGTCAAATTCATAAATACTTCTGTCATCATCAGACGAAACTACCGCTTCAACTACTGTCAAAAATTCTTTGTTAACTGATATTTTGCATTAATGAATAGAAAAAGCACAAAACAAATTCAAATTACAATTATACATATTATGGTTGTAGCTATAGGTTATGTTATGATATTAGCCGCTCCTCAATCATCATATATTATAAACTACGTTCAGTGAGTAGTTAGGAACTTTTTTAATACTTCAGCAGTCAGGTTGTTGACTTGACACAGCCTAAATCTGTAGCCATATATGATAATATGCTTAAAAATTTACAGATAATTTAACAGGCGCCACAAATATCCGTAAAATCCTATCTTCATTTTAAATTTTTAAAAAGCCCGCGTTTGAATGTTATTTCCAAACTACACCTGCACTGGCGCTGATTTGTTCCGGAAAATTTAACGAGAGTTTCCGATCTTGCACTTCCAAACTACACCTGCACTGGCGCTGATTTGTTTCGGAAAATTTAACGAGAGTTGCCGATCTAATTGACAGTAGACATCTGAAAGTTTGACAGTTGTCCTAAAAAAAGGTTGCTCTAGCCGGTCAATGAATCCACTTCAATCGTTGTGCGCCATCTCTTGCCGATTCCGGAAACATTTCAGGCCGCACTCGTATAAAGCTACATACATTCAAACCAAATGTCTGTACCGATACTAATTGTGAGAAGGCAAATGTAGGTTTAGGGCATTGCAAAGTATCAAAAACAAAAAAATGCCTGTAATAGCTACTCTGAAGTTTAATAGAGGTTACATTTAAAGTAAATTACAGTATTTTATACAAGTTTAAAACAATTTGCTTTAAAGGCGGTATTATGTCGAATACAACATATTAATTGGATTTCTATTAGGTACGTTGTATATATGTTAAGTTAATGTTATTGTTATGTTGATTATCTTTTATCAAGGGTAATATACGATTAGGTCACGCCAATTTGATATCCTGATTCATTTAGTAAAATATAAGTTTTTCGAAAAGAAATTCAACATTTAATCAATGTTGATGTAATCATCAAGCTGATATCTGAAAAAATACAAACAAATTAAAAAAAAAATCCGGGTTATTAGTCAAATAGCACGCATTATATAAGTTGCTGCTTCTAAATTCGCTCTCGAAAAATATATTGCCTCAGGAAACCGGAAGTTAACAATGTTTAAGTGTATTCATTGTTACGTAAATAAACCACAACCATACCGAAACATTTAATTCAAAACCTTGTCTTGTCTTCAAGTGGGTAAAACACAAAACCCGACAAAGGCAAGAAATATCCCAGAGAATTGTTTGAAGACTACTTGTCCCAGTAGCGTAGCGCTCTCAAATATTTAAGCAACTGAAAAATCTATACAGAGTAAGACGCAAAAGATCTTTTCCTATGTAGAAACGTCCGAGTTTATCGCGAACTCGACCTTCTTTTTCTACACTTGTTCGGCTCCGTTTCCGCGTGCTTTCCTTTCAAGAAGCAAACACGGAAATCTAATTCGTAATCGGGCAAATAAAAGCTCCCGTCGGTCTATGTATGTATGTACATACATAGATGTTAAAAAGGAATCGTAACTGGGTTTCCGTATCTAGCGATTAAACTATGTGAGTAATGCGTACGAAACAGCATTGCGAACATAATAAGAGCTTCGCATGTGTGAACGCGAACTATTCGAAATAAATGGGCTCGCGTGTGAATACTAGCAGGACAGCAATGAATTACGCGATATTAGCGACGTTAAAATTACGGCTAATGTGTGGTATTGTGCGAATGCGGGTAAGGGTGGGCGTTTATAAATTATGCGCGCGTTAAAATTGTATTAGTTTTTCGTTCAATCCGTGCATTTTAATCTGTGAAGTTATTTCCCGATTAAGTGTATGCAATGGAATAATATTCGCAGTACCTATTAAGATAATTAAAAGTACGTTTATAGAACAATGGAACAGTGACCCATAAATTAGAGCTTGCACAATTAATTAAGTAAGAAATATGGATCGTGCAGCGAATAATGGATTGTTTACTTTATGTTTAGCATATAGAAAGACGAGAGTGGTTCCGCATAAACGTCATACCTTGTATGTGCAGATCAGTACAAGAAAAATATGTCAATAAAGCTATGCATTATCGATGTCAGTACTCGTATTACGTCAGCATATTCCTATTTTAGCAACGAGTCATATTCACATGATGTTGCCATTTTACAAAATAAATGTTTAAAAACAATATCGCTCAGGTGACGGCCGTTTTCAGTTATGCATCTCTGAAACCGCTTTCCGAAGTTGAATTCCACTCTCTCCAACATTGCTCTGTCAGTTTGAACGACGAAGACACGTGCCTTAAAGTAACCCCACAAACAATAGTCGCACATAGACAGCTCTGGGAACGAGGACGCCAATTAATGTCATCAAATCGGGAAATTAGGCGACTACGAAGAACAGGCCGAATAGCTGACAGCGACATCCTCGCTGTGTGGACTGTTGCTCCATCCTGCTGAAACCAAACTTGCTGTATAGAAATACGTCTTCATAGTTCAGGTAGGTTTTTTTTTATATAACCCATGGGCGGGTGACCCCGTGCGGCCCCTCGGCCAAAAACGCCTACTGTGCCCCCATATCGTTTAGGCCCTCCAACTTAGTTGTACCCGTTAGAAAAAGTGTGCGAACTGGTCGAGAGTTAATTTCTGTAGTTCGGGTTCGTCCAATCTCGGACCCCAACTTTCCACGTCTCATGCAAGGCAGTCGAAAAGGAGATGCACGGGAGGTTTCTCCACGTCTCTGCAGCTGGGGAGAGTTGCTAAGGCCATGCGAAACAGGTGTTTATTACGTGTGCAGTGCCCAGTCAGGATGCCTGTTAGCATTCTTAACCGGGACCTGCTCATAGAGGCGGCTTTACGGTCTCCTGTCCCGTGCCAGTGAGTCCCCTCCAGTGGGGCCGGTGTCTCGCAGCGAGCTGAGTTCTGACGAAAGCCTTGACACAGCCACAGGAAATCCAACACGTCTGTTCTGGACCAATGTGTAGTCGTTCACTGGCTGCTTTGGCTAAGCCGTCAGCAATTTCATTCCCTCTGATCTCGGAATGGCCCGGCACCCTTCTCAGCGTAACGGTGTGAAGTTCCGCCAGTTGTTTCAGCTTCCTGTGACAGTTTAAAGCTACCTCGGAATCAAACTTGACAGCTTGTAGGGCCTTGAGGGCACCCTGGCTGCCCGATAAAATTTTTAGCACTTCATTCCCATGCGAGGAGGTTAGAATTCCTTCCACGCACGTCTGAATGGTTATAATTTCAGCCTGGAAAACGGAAGGGGAGGACCCCAGGCTGAGGGATTCACCATGGGGCTCCCCGTCTTTCCCGATTCTAATGCCCGTGATGTGTGACAACAGGCAACATAAAGTTATCATTTTAAGATAAATTTTATCAGCTCCAAGAGCTGTAAAAATCAATGACCGGCGTATGCACTCAAATTTCATTACTATTGTTCATTCAAAAGACAAACGGCTATTTGTTAATGCGTTATTATTATACTTAGAGAAAAATGAGAGGTAATAAAATGCTCTTTCATAGCATTGAAAGAAAAACCGCTAATAGGCACGTTTTTTGCTTGCGTATTGCGTATTTTTCGCTGTATCCAAGGAAAATTTGGAGAACTATGAATATAAATACTTTACTTTCAAATACCCTTGATAGTTTTAACACAATCTTACTTTTATTTATTTTCCCTTAGAATTTATTACCACATCCAAACTTTCTGACGGTAGTGTATTATCCGCTTTTTCAACATTTATCCTTTTCGAATTTATATTCATGATAGAAGCGGCCACATCCTTTTTGATCTTCTACATCCTGCCGAAACAATTTTGCTAGCTTCTATTTCCGTTTAACGCTTTTCTCCCGTGTTTCCTACTATGCAGCGAAAAGTACGCATAACCCGGCAAAAAAAAACAGCACCGAACGGAGTGGGAGAGAAACGGAACTGCCAAGTAAAACCGTAAATTATTATTTTGCAGTTGTACGAAATTCCCGGGGAATTACCAAATGGAATTCTGATTGGGGATTATAATTTTAACGTGGCGGCCGCGGAAAACTTGTTTGAAAAATTGTTTTCTACTGCACCTGGGATTTCCTGGACGCCGTTAGACGCATGCAAATCGTGCTTCTCTCTGTAACGAAGGACCCGATTCCGAGTAGCAAACCGTTATTTGCTGTTCTGTAAAGTTTGCTCCTTGCCATTAACGATATGGTGCAAAGAATGGGTACGTAAGTACCTTGAACGAGGGATGTTGAATTTTTTATCGTTCTAGATTGGTTTTTTTCGGTAAAAAAAGCGGAAGAATTTTTTTCGGTCTCTATTAGGGTGAAATTTGACCTAGAATTATAGCTCTAAAAGTGGCGTTTTTTTTTCTATTGGGCGGGTTAAGCGGTTCTGATTTATTTTTATTAGGTCGTAAAAATAAAGCTTGGTGAGAAGTGTTACTTTAAGTGTGGTTGCTCTAGATAGAATTCAATTAAAAGGATTTTTTCTTTGATGTACGATTGCTACACAAATAAAACAAATTTAATATGATATGGTTAATTAATAAAAAAGGAATCACTGTAAATATGTCCCACTTCAAATAAAAGTGTACAATATGATGTACATATGTTTGTATGAATATATGTATAATTATAATTATCTTGATGTCTCTACCTGCACTAAATGCTAGTTAATTATCAATATTGATTCCTGTTCTAGTACTGGAATGATATAATCAGTGTATTAAAGAGGATGTATGCATAATAGGTATAAACAAGCTTTGGTTCCCCCAAAGGGGATAGCTCTGTAGACAGTGGTATTGAACACATCATAAAAAAAATCTCATTTGAATTACCTTTGGTCGAATCATCTTAGAATACCAGTATAAGCCAGTTTTTCCGATAATTAGAAAATATATGTTGCCTTAGGGATACATAGTAGAGTAACTCACATATGTAATACATACATAGTTTAGAGGGAAAATGTTGCAAGAATTTATAAATATACCCTTGAATATCAGTTGCACGGAAGCACTCACCAGATATCTTCTATTCAATAACATCTTCCTTATAACTAAATGATGACTTCAAAGAAGATCTTTCAGCCTAGACTATCATATATACAAATTGCAAAATAGCTCCTAAGAACTGAGTTCTTCATTCACCAATTTGAAAGGTAAAATATCGAAATTTTTCATTAAAATTTTCTATATTACATACGATATCCATTAATATGTATGCTTAAAATACACTCAGCGAAATTTCTATAGTTCCATATCATCTTGTAGTTCCCCTATAAATATTTAGCAACGGTAATAGTTGGGAATTATCTAGAATTTTATTTTTGAACATAATGAGACGGCAGAAATATTATTTTGTAAATACACACTTCTTAGATAAGTAGGAGAATTACCTGTGATATAAACGTATAAATACGAACAAAATTTGTATAGTTTCACAGTGCTAGATCAAACATTGTATGAAGCTAGGAATTGCCTGCCAGTGGCAAAACGCTACTGACACTTTAAAAAGTTTATTCATTACTAAATATATATAGTATTGAAGTATAGATATTAGTTAATAACAATGCCGAGAGGTAAACTACTAACCGAGGATGAAACAACAAAAACAAATCGTTATAAAGTGATGAAGGGTTCAATTGGGACGATCCCATCACCTCATCAATGATTTTATAAGTTCAGGTAATTCCTACGGCCAACATCGTCCCAAAGGAACTAATCAAAAACTTACCCGACGACAGCACTCATCGATATTTTTGGTAATGTAACCGCACAACAAATCAAATGTGATTTAAATTTGCCAGTAACTAAGAGACATGTACAACAAATTTTATCCAGTAGTTAACGCTTTAGATGGCAGAAAAATGTCACATTTGCACAAAATCATATGAGTTGAGATAATGAACGGAAGAACGTCATATTTTCCGATGAAAAGAAATTTAATTTAGACGGACCTCATGGCTTTAAATACTATTGGCACGATTTGCATCACAACACTGAAGTTGCCATAGTAGAGATTTTGGTGGCGGTAGTGCAATGGTTTGGTCGGCTTTTAGCCATAACAATAAAACTCCTATCTGTTTTATTTCGACACGAATGAAATCTGAGTCTTATATAGAACTTATAGAAACGGTTCAAATAGATTTTGGTGAACAAATGCCGTTGCAAGACTGGATGTTTCAGCAAGACAACGCAGCTATCCATTCTTCCAGACGATACAAGGAATGGTTTCAACAAAAACAAATCCAATTTATAGAATGACCTGCTCGCCCCCCCGACTTTAACCCAATTGAAAATCTTTGGGGAATATTGGCTAGCAAGGTACATATATGCCAATAAGCATCAATACAGCGATGTTTGTAAAATTTAAATGAAGAAGTATAACGAAGGGGTGATTAGAATGAGTGTTTAGTGATATCAAAACAAAATTCTGTGGCAAATAAAACATCATCAATAATATTGAGAAAGGAAAAATAATCCTAATATTAGCAGTCATTGAAAGAAATTCAAAATATTAGCTGTGTTAGCTGTATCCGTTTCTACACAAGCATTACACTTGTGTTTAGTCTCCTAACGGTAATATGTTTTCTGTAGCAAGTGTCTACAAATTTGTACAAGTGTATGTTATTATATTTGTATTTTTACAACTTTCTTATATCACGTACATTTCTTGAATGCTAAAACGTTTGGACACGTGTAGTTCCTCTCTAATCTGATTTTCCCTGACGTTCCCTATAAAACCTCATTTTTTTTGATGTGAGCATCTACTACACCTTCCCATTCCAGAATTGTGATGATTTTCCTTGTTAGATAGTACATTTACATGTGTGCCTCATTTAAGGTTGAAGCCCTTAGTGCTTAATATAATTTCGTTATATCCACGTCATGGTATTGTATATTTAGGTAATCGTAATTTGGTAGACTGTCTTTATAGGAAGCAAATATTACAAAAGAGTGACGTAGCTAATGGTAAGAAGTTTATGTGGAAACCAGTCAATTACTAGTGAAAGATATTGCTCCACCTTGGTTCTCAAATCATTCTCTGTGTTTGTAGATTAAGTAAGTTATTTAGACAGTTATAAAAATAATAATATAGTAATAAAGAAAGCATTGCAGTACCTCTTAACAACCTTAAAAGCATTATTAATTCACCTGAGTGCTCCTACAGTCCACTATTCTTAATGAATCTTAAGATTAATTTGGGTACTATAGCTACAATTTCCTCTGCTACTAGAATCACGCCCTCAAAGCTCGTACTTTAGGGGACTTTCTAAGATCAAATAGAACAAAGAATGGTTATAGTCTAGCAAAATGCATATTAACTCCCTGTTGGGGTACCAGCCTAGTTCGCCTCCTCATTGTGCACTCTGGGTAACGCTAAAGAACTAAAACAACTGGCAGTCAGACTATAACCAAGATGACCTGCTCAGTACTACTAAGCGACCCACTACTACTAACGCTTCCTGATTTGTCAGTTCAAACACCTTAGCATTTTCTGTACCTTTCGAGTGCTCTGTAGCCCAGAGGTAGTCCAAATCAGAATCATCTATATTGTTTGTAGCTGTATAACATTGTCTCGACACTTAAACCAGATTTATCTAGATGGATACTCCTTTGAATTCTTTGTATAGGCAGGATGAATTCCGACTCCCAGTCCTTTATCTGGCGTGCACTCGACAAGTAATTCATTTCTAATATTTTCAGAATCACATTCCCCACTGCTTGGAATAAACAGTTTTGAGGTTTCCTAGAATCTGTAGTCGTTTCTTTTGATTACTAATCCTTAAACAGTATGATAATTTTAATCAATATGCTCTAAGAACAACACCTGAATTGTTGTAACTCTTAGTAGTACTACCTTTGAGACAGTTGATGGAGTGTGCTGTAGACTAGGCTCCCCGTGGTGCATTCTGAGAAACGTGTTAGAAGGCTTTAACATGGCTAAATAGTCTACAACTTGGCTGCAAGACTTTACAGAATATCCCAGGTAGACAGATCGATATAACCACGATATCTTATACAAATATTAATGTCTTGTAAGAAGCATATCACAAGAGATATTGGAGGTGTCTAACGTAACCTACAGCTGAACATTGAATACTCGAACATTTCTGATATGGACTTTTGATTTTTCTGTCGATTATGTCACACAAAATACATGTATTATATATATATGCAGTTAGGCAGGTGCGCATAGCTCTTATGACAATCACACCATCAAGTCGTGCAACATTTAGAGCTTTATTTGTGCAGTTTGCGCTTATGCGGCTTAACAAAAACAATGGTTTGCTAGAATTTATGTTCCCAAACGCAAAGCGAGGATTAATTCAATTCAATATTTTCGAAAGAAGTGACAAGAATTTATGACTCTAAAAGTTGAAATATCAAAATTGTAACAATCGTATTTGCGCAATTTAGACAAGTATAAAATGTGCGCTATAGATTGTAATTTTTATGCGATACTTGTCGGAATATCTTGTACCATCTATAATATAACCGCTCGATTCTGCAAACTTAGGTGGAACGTTCAAGTTAACAGTGGGATGAACGCGTGTGCGCTTGAAATTTAAGCGGTACTTCTGTGTAAAGTAATCGACCGTCATAGCGAAATGGCCGGATCCTAGCGTTAAAGAAACCTGAACGGTTTCAGCATTTATGGAATTCCCTCGTCCGATCATTTTCCGACAAAGGTTTCCACCATAAATAATTTTTATAGTCTGTCCGAGATGCTGAGGCGAAGACACGTAAGAATATTCAATCATTGTCAATGCGGTAAAATCCTCTTTTCGTTTGCTATCCCGTTCCACTTTTTATCCGTTCAGATCCCGCAAAATACGCGGGCACTAGACTGAACACGCTGATGCCGTGGAAATAAAAAAAAATAAAATAAAGCCAGAACAGGAACAAGAAAATCTAGAAAAGAAAGACTAAAAGGGTGGGATAGAAGAAAAAACGCCAAAAAGGAGATCAGGAGAAAAAAGACGGTTGGCAAATATCGACAAACTGCTGTGTAACTGTCAGCTGAATTGCCAAAAAAATAAGAAGAGAACGTTTCGTCGATATCAAAAAAGGCCGGGATGATTTATTGAAATATATTTTAAAGAATGGCTCCTCTATATTTTGTTTTGTTAGCAAGCGCGCATTCTGGTGTGTCGCGTCTGTTTTTTCTAACCATTCGCGCTATACCCTACTTACAGTAAGTGCCTCTTCTCTCTTTCCATATATCTTTCTCTATTTATTTCGCTCGTTTTTTGAATTCCCTTTTCTGTAGGTATTTTCAGGGCCGGCTCCATTTAAGTTGAGTTTGTACAGAAGGATATGATTTACCTCTTAGGAAATTATATTGTTTGTACCATATAATATCTGTCTTCTTTTTATGAGTACGAGTAATAGTGAGTTAGATTGGTAATAATACGCGCATCTTTTAGTCCTAATTTTTCTTCAAACACCGGAAGATCTCCTCTTCTTGATGATGGTAACTTTGTTGAACCACAATGGAACGGAATAGGATCTTTTTCCATTTTGCTCAATTTATTGAAGCAGTCTAAGAACAATGGCCAGTAAATAATTTCTGAATAATTAATTCTGTGCCTCAATAAGTTGGGCATAGTATAGAGCGATAATTGCCAGTTTTGTTCTATTATGTCTGACAAAAGATTATTATTGAGGCAGTCTAAGGACTATGATTAGTGAATAATTTCTGAATAATAATTAATTCACTAGTCCGACAAAAGTACTGTGTACGTTGGGTCATAGCGAAACAAAATTGGCATTTATCGCTCTTCACTTTGCTCAACTTGTTGAGGTACTCTAAGAACCATGGCCAGGCCGTCTAGTAGATCCAGCAGAGATTTACGTAAGTAATGATTTGTTAGAAATGAATTTTTATATCGATTTTAGTAAGACCAGAGGTAATTACAAACCACATTATCACTAAAGTTGTTGGCTTCACATCCCATACCTATCGATCTGTTACCAACACAAGTATAACTGTGCTTTTTTCGACCAGAGCTTAGGGAGAGAGAGGCAGACTAAGATGTAGCAACATCTTTTTAAGAATTCTTGGACATATTGTTTAGTAGGATGTACTTCCACTTGAAAAATTTCTTAAACTAAAGAATTATCTTAGGATTTAGCTCTCAAATGTTGCCAAACAGATGACGACATGTTCACATGTCGTATTTCTTCCAGTATAGGCGTCACTAGGAGCAGCCTCTCTGTTTTTGAATGAAACCGTAAGTAATATTCAGGTGTTTTCGCAAATACCATGACTAGATTAAGTTCGAGGAATTCTGCGCAGAAACCAAACGGCTTCTTTCAAATGCATAATTTATTTTTTGTGCTTATTAGACTAATTCCCTTTTTAACTAAATTTAAAATTAAAAACTATAAAACTTAGGGTGTGACTTTTTAGCCAGCCATTTCAAAATCAAATAAAATTAATCAAGAACTGTAATAGTAACGCCATCTGGACTTAAAACGAACATAACAAATATTGCTAACTTGCAAGTTGCAGAGAAAAATCGTAAAAACATCAACGACGTCTAATAAAATATATAAAAAATATTCCATCTAATGTAGCTGTCTTTTTAACTAATAGAATCTTGACATTCTTCCGTTCCATTTTCCCCTCGATCTATCCGGCGATTTGTGTTGCAGATGCTCATGATAGTTCCACGAACTGTTGCAGAATGTGACCTAATCATCGCTAACGCATTCTGGAAATCTAATTTACAACACCTATTTTTCTGCTGGAGGAATTCCACCTAGATCCGATCCTGTTTACGCCCCCTATACGTATCCACGCTCACGGTTTTACAACTGATAGCGAGCTTTTTATTTCGGCGAAAATGTCCGGCTGCCGTCATCCGTTATTACAAGTTATTATTTTTGATGGTATTGGATTCGAAATATGATTTTTTGCTTTCTTTTCGTATAACAACGCGAATTCAGAGATTTTCGCGACAAAGAAATGGACGCGCCGAGCGGAACGAAAAAAATATAAAACAGCGAGGAAGGGATATTACGTTATTGATATAGTATTTTATATAAAAGGAACGAAAACGCCGAAGGATTTATTACTTACAGAAACGTTCAGATTCCGATTTGAAACGGGTCCAAATACCCTACGGGTGTAGTTTTTAGATTAAAAGTAGAATTATATAGGAAACTATGATACAATTATGGTTATCTGATCTTCATTTGTTTCAGTCGTATGTTGTGACTATGCGATACTATCACGTAGTGAATAAAATGTGCAGAGATTGCTTTGTTATCTGTTGATTTGAAAACTTCATTAAGTTAATTACGACAATGTATTTGATGGAAGAAAATGTAAATAGGGGATGTGATTTCGAAATTCAGTTTAGTCGATTAGTTCATAGGCATTATCTGTTCGTTTAATTAAAAGTAGCTATGGCGGAGGTGACGCAGTTAATATTTCATTCATTCGGTTATGTTATCTACGTATTTTGCTGTATATTACGTTATCTATAGTCATGGAAATAATTTCTAATAACTATTTCACGTCTCAAAAAGGCTAATCCTGAGGAATTTAAAGACTGTCGTTCAATTAGTATTTTTCTCAGATGTTCTCAAATTACCACAAACAATATGATATCTTAGTTGAAGAACTACATTTATCTAATTGATTGCCTGCCAAAAGTGCATAGAATCTGCGTCTAGACTGACAATAAATAACAGTTGCACCGCAGTCCTATTAAACATACCAGACGAATGCAGTTTTGCAAAGAGGCGGTAAGGTGTGGTTATGGATCAGTCGAAGGTCTTTCGTTCTTCCAATAGAAGGAAATGAATTATTATCATATTCAACAAGTTCATACAATCTCTACAAAGCATTTACCTTACTTAAATCTCACTAAAGCGGATGAATACTGAACGAATTTCATGAGTAAATTATTTTTTTTTTTGTGGTGATGGTGCTAGTTGCAGCGATTTTTTAAGCTGTACTGTTTGTACTACAACTGGTACAACGCATTTTGTCTAAATTAGTGCGTAAATGCAAATGGTGGGCAAGCACCTAACTACTGCAGCACTTATCGAGGTGTAAATCAATTCAATCTGAGTTAAAATGATAATTAAAAGAAGAAGAATGCTTTTTAATATGAACTATCTTATGTAAAGAACTCTCGACCTCACGCCCAAAGAAAAGAAGAGTCTTTTTCAAACCTGCCTCCATAGAGGGAAAAGGTATTAGCTTCAGGGATTAAGTCAAATTCTTGATCCTGGTCCTACTGGGAATCACACCTTTCCACATTTATACTCAAAAACTAGCTATATTGAGTGTCCTATTTCGTGACATAGTTAAGGGACACCTGCGGACTCGAGAATAGAAGAAGTGGAGACAGGGATTGGGGTTAGTGGGCCAACCTACTATCTCAAAGTGTCTATGGGACTCCACAACAACAAATTTTAAGCAGAGATTTCTGCCATAATGTTGAAATCTAATCCTCGAGCTAGGGACACCAGGCGCAACTATAAGTAAATTTACAGATAATTACGATGTTAGTGCCTACACATACGAGTCTGGTCAGTTACATGAATGTGTATAGCAATTGGGGCACAAGAACCACGTTACTCTTTACTGGGTTCCACACCATCAACGTGTTAACAGGAACGGAAATGCAGATAAGCTTGCCATAAAAGCAGCAAGAACGCCTTTCAGTGGTCCTAATCGCTGTTGTGGTCTACAAAAGAGCCGCCTGAATCAAGCAATCAATAAATGGAAGGACAACATGATGGCTGGCAGAATACGCAAAGACAAAAGCAGGCGCCGGCATTTATATACCAAGATCGCATAAGTTAGCAGAGATGATGCTATCTTTCACCAAAGAAAACCTCGAACTACTGGCACGATTTTTAACAAGTCGCGTGGTCCTAAGCTCGGCAAAACTAAGAACCAAACCTGTCGTCTATGCCAAGAAGAGCTAGAGGCGGCAAAACACATTTTATGTGAATGTGTTACTGTCAGTTGTACAACTGTATTAAGTTTCAGCCAGATGTTCATACATTAAATATGAAATAAAAAAAGGAAAACTTAAGATAACTCCAGAGACAAACGAATTTACAATATAAGTTAATTAATCGAGATAACCTACTGGTCATGACAATTGAAACGTAAAACATCTAACGAATTTATCCAATTATACACAACAGTAAAACTCATGCACCAAAACGTTAGCGCCAGCGTTAACAATTTCTACTACGCCCTTGAGGAATCTAGCCGCCGGCGACAAACATTTTAAAGTATCAATTCGAAACATCTGATAACATTATCGGTTTCCTAACTAACTTGACAATAGGTAAACGGAGCAATAAATTAAATACGGACGTTTCACATTTACGGACCATCGAGTAGTTGTGAAACGTACTTTGCGAGATTCATTAAAAGTTTTTTCATTAGCGTGGAAGAGAGACGCAATTCTAATAAAAACTAGAGCCATTCCATTAGATGATTATGTAAATAAACGAGTGCTTCAATGAAAAGAATTAAATTATATCTGTAAAAGTTTGGAAATGCTCGAAATGTCTGTTCAGTGCCAGTAAAATATGAACCTAAAAATACAAATCAATTACGCATTAAGGTGATTATAATTTGTGAGAATAATGATAGATCTGTTATAATGTTAATTCTATTAATAAACCTTTATAGCTCGGATAACTTGGCAAAAAAGTAATTTATGTCTCTTTCGTTATTATATATTCTTCTATTAATGATAGATTTTTTTTCGTTTGGAGTTTGGTAGAAACAAACTCTATTTAATTTTGTTTACAGCTGTCAGTTTGCGGTTCATTTTAACATGGAGTGCGAAAATAACCATTTTCGACATGTGTTACTTTTTTATTTTCATAAAGTTTTTCGCTTAAATTTGATCACATTTCTGGTCGACCCTCTGATGATTACCATATTTAAGCCACAATTGAATCGAAACGTCATATAACTGTCTTGGACTTGTTAAGAATATTTGGGTTCCGTACGAATTGAAAAAAATGAACTTAAGATAATGAATCACTATTTGCGATATGCATTACAAGCTTAATGTAGTCCACCCTTTTTTTGGAACGAATCATTACTGGCCACAAAAAATGGATAGTCTACAATAACATTAACTAAAAGTCATGAGCTAAGCATGATGGAACCAGCACAAACCATATCGAAAGCCAAAATGCATCAGGAAAGCTCAGGTTGTCAAGTTGATGGGATTACAAATGTGTTGTGTATTTTGTGCTGCTGCCAAGCAACCGAATGATGAGCAAAACAATTGTTTTT
>SMLS01049784.1:0-11896 GCA_004785975.1 Popillia japonica | reverse complement strand
TGATTTTTTTGTTAAACTTTAACAATTCTGTTTCAGGACTAGGAAAAAGCATGGCAAAAAAGCTAGTCAAGAGCTTAGTTTGATAAAATCCAGGCGTGATTAATTGATTAAATTATTATAAATAATACGAATTTTATGATAAATTAATAATAAAACGTATGCGTGTACATATTACTCAATTTCTTTGTCTTTAGGCAATTTTGTTGGTAACTATGCCTACTTGTTTATTATGATTTGACATGAATTAAATGTCAATTTCTTCCACCAACAAAGTTACGAAAAGCAATTAATTTGTATATGTATAGGTTCTGGAATAAAGTGATTTTTAATCTTCTTTATTCAAAAGACTCTAGGCATGGGTAATGTTTTAGCAGGGCGGATTCTTAGGTTAAGCATTCCCTCAAAAGGGATCTACATAGACCACTCACCATGTAGTCTCGATTTAGTGTGATTGAACTTCTTTTTGTTAAGGAATTTCAAGAAAAACGACCAATTGAATTCGAAGCTGAATATATGTATATTTTGAAGATTAACAGAGATCGTATTTCGCGTAGAATAAAATTACTACTGGTTAGATATCTGTAAGAGTAGAATGTCAAAACTAAGAAAAATTACGTTAAGAAACATAGTTGATTTCAGTGAAGAAATTATCAAGAAAATCATAACTCCACTGTTACAGATTGGAACACTTTTCATTCGTGTAGTTAATTCTTTCGTTTGCTGAACTTCAATAACCTTTATCTACCGTCATTTTATTTCTAAATGAGATAAATCTGTATTATCTGTACTTCTTGCAGGACCATTTACATGTCGTTGAAAACTGTTAAACATGCCGTCACTTACATACATACATGACTTAATTGCTTTTCTGAGCTGTGGTAGTTAATATCTCAATTACGCGATAACTAATAAGACGTATTATCACTATAAATATGGATTTATATAGATAGATATGAGTAGATTTGATGCAAAACCTACGCCAGATGGAAATGATAACAGAAACTTTATACGATACGAGTACGATTATGTAGATGTTAGACTCAATCATTTAGCTTCCTATGTTACGTGTAGTATATAGAAAGTAACAAAATTACACAATTCAAGTGTTAATAAAGTCAGTGTAAAAATATAAGTTTTAATTATAATTCCCTTAGTACTCTTTTCAACTTCCTACCTACCTGTTTCCGTCGAGTCGGTTAGAATTACGCGAATAATCGCTCTAATTTTCTATGGAGTGTGAGAAACTAGAAGGGGACATTTTTCTTAACTGCAAAATGGTATATTGTCTATATTCGTGTAGGACTACTACGGATGTACAAAACAATTATACCTACAGGGGAAAATTATTTCTTCAATTAACGTAGCGTATCCGACCTGTAAAAAAAGCTATTTAATCAAAGGCCTCACGTTTTTATTAGTTTCCGTGTCGTGTAAGTTGGACAAAAATAGTACGGGAAATTTATAACTTTATTTTAAAATTTTTCTTTGTATTTCTTATTAGAATTCTAAAATAAAATCATGCTGGTTTACGGTATGTAACTGAAAAAATTGTATACTTATCTATTGAAAATATTCGTATGGAGAAATGTTAATTTACTGTTTGATGTATTTAGGACGTGACCTAAATAACTAATGCAACAGCATTTTTAAAGCAGTGGAAAGCAGATAATGATCACAATTAAAACTGTCCTCAAATAACTAAAGGTTGGAGTCACCCGTAAAGTGCTTTTATTTTGGTGATTCCTAAACATATATATATACGTATATTATGGATTATAATTTTAAGATTATTTGGTTTTCATGAACCAATTTAGTGTTTTTATATTAGTAATATTTTTCGGTTAATCTGGTACGTAGATTAAGGTCGTCCAAAACAAATACAAATGCACGAGTACATACGTGACAAACAAGATAGTGTCACAATTTTTGCATACGCGGCTATTTTTCTTCAACGGATCTTTTATGAGACCAAAGCATTTATGCACAACAATTACTAAATGAAATGTTCTCGTCTAAATGGCCATTCCTCTGTCCGAACTCTAACAGAATATGTAGCTTATAATGGCCAAACACGTATGCATGTGGTTCGAGGAGATTCCGCTTCTAAATGATTTAGTATTCATCAGGCAACGTAACTACGTAAATAAATGTATCCACTGACGTCATCTTAGACATTCTAATCGAAGTAGTGAGAGTAGATATTGCAAGTAAAGAAAGCATAATCACACATGTAACAAAGAGCCGCACACAAACTTCCGTACATTTGCTAGACTACAATATTATAAAAAATACAAATTATATTGTGTTATATAAAGCTGGTAATATGACAACATTATACATAAGCAAGGCCTGTACAACATGCCCGCTGTTCACATTTTGTCTGTAAATACGCATTATTATTCGACAGAAAAGGTTGTAATTGAGAATAATAAAATTTTATTCAACTATTATTTTTCTGTAATCTCTGATTTCGGTAATGAAAGCATCCAAGTTCTAAAATGTATTTCAAAGACTGCATCCGTACCATTGTCAAACAGATTCTTTTAACCTAAGATAAATGGTTCGTCAAATTCTAATCAAATTGCCGGCAGATCTTTCTGTAAGTAAAATGTTTAAATGTTTGTCAATTTCTTTCGCTATTAAATATTGCTGCTAATAAGACTGGTTATTTGATGCGACTATAAGACGAAAAAGGAGACAGTCTTCATCAAATGTAATTACAATTCTTACAATAGTCATAAATAGGAATCCATGCAGAAGGCAGGTTTTTTATACACACGTATTGTTTGACATAATGCATGTAATTTCACAGCGATAGCGAGACCCTAATTGACAGAAAACACAAATTACACCAGAAAGCCTTAATAGAATACACAGGTTACAGCGCTATAAACTGGCGGTTGTTAATTTGAAAAATTATCTTGGTTGTAGGATTGGTTTCTGTCAAGTAAACCTACAAAAATGAATCAATCCTATCATAAAGTTTTTAAACTTTATATTATTCGCAGAATAGAATAAATAATGTTAAGACTTGATTTTACATTTTTTGCATAACGTGTACAACTTAAATCGTAATAATATCAACAACTTTCAAATTCTATACTATACATAAACATGTGTGGCCAATGTATGCACAAATTCTATATTAAAATTAATGATCGAATATTCTAGAATCAAGAATCAGCTCAATTAAACACACTATCACACATTGATCGCACTATCAATAGTACTGGAATCTGTCAATAATCACAGGAACTACCATAGTCGCCACAGTATTGCAAACCTACTATGTACTGACCAACAAAATCTTGTTATAGTACGGACATAAGCTTACCGATTATATTTTCTGACAAAATACAGAAAGCATTTAATCGTCTTAGATTATTATAATAGATTCTTTAGAAAAATTTGATCAAGTTGGTTAAAGGCATGCTACACTTTATACATCATATATACTTCGTTCGATTTTGAATCGAAAATCTAAATGATAAAATGTATAATACTTTATGAGGATTCTGGGACCACCTGAAAGTAACATAGCTCTGGCAATACCATTTTTATTTTAATTTGCATACTACCATAATAGTAGCTACAATACCCATTAATATTGACTAACAGAAATAGCGAAAGACATACATTTTCCTACATCGCTGCCAAATGTGTCTTTCATGAGGGGATGCTAATGAAGAAATTTTGAAAGTACATTTGAAATCAAAAAAACACTGTCTACGAGTAAATAGACATTAGAAGTCGTCTAAATTGAAAATAGCAGCTACCAATAAATATCGAACACCAACGCTTATAAAAAAATTAAAAAGTCGAACTTCAAGAACCTCGTGAAGACGTATGAAGACTCATTTGTAATAAAATAAATGTATTTCTAATATGTTATTTCGCATTTATGTATATAACAAGTAAGATATTTAGGGGTCGTTAAAATGGAAACAAAAATGTATAAGTAGTTATACACAACACCAACATATCAAAAGCCCGTATTATTATTCATAAAATAAATACGAATTTAGTTTAAAGTATATATACATATATGCATATATTAATGAAGTCGTATATAACTAGGTAAATAACTAAATCTCCTCAATGTGTATTCTAAATAAGGAAGAATGTCATTATAAAGAAAAGAGATTATCACGTTTTTTATTAAAGCAGTGGATATAAAAGTAATTGCTATGTATGATTCAACATACAGCCGTGGCCATATGTTATAGTCCACCTCGAAAAATACCTAGAAATCATATTTTTATGCTATTATCGAAATTCCAAGTAAAGTGTCTCGTTTTAAGTGGTAGTAAACCGTGAGAAGGTACTGAATTTGTAAAAAACATTTCCTAGAAACGGCAAACATTTCCTAGAAACGGCGATAAATAAAAAAAAATGTAAGGAGTACAGCGAATATAATACATATTTTAGTTTATTTTAACTCGTGAAACAGTAGAGATCGTTGTGTCCCTTTTTGATTATAAATTAAATTAAAGTATTCTTAATATACCTACATTTGTTTATTAACATGTTTGAAACAAGTATGCCTAAAAACCTCAATTGAATGAAGCAGCGCGAGGCCAAATTGTTTTACTGCACAGACAGGGAATATCGCAACGGAACATTGCAAAACAAATGAAATGTTCTAAATGTGCAGTGCAAAACACCGTAAAACGATTCCTGCACACAGGATCGTATAGTAACAGACCTTGTATTTGACTTTATTACGTTTACTTTTCTTATAATTGAAAATTACCTGCCTGGACTATAACATATGGCCACGGCTGTACATGCATATGTATGTATGTGCATAGATAACTGATCAAAATTACTAGTGAAGGTTGATGAAAACGCAACTTGTTTGTAAACATGTATATAGAAACTTACTGGTAAACAAAGCAAAACAGTTCCAATACCTACATAAATAATGTAATAATAGATTTGACAAGATTAAATTAAACTATTATATATGTAGGTCTGTATATACTTACAGTTAAAGTGTTATGTCTCACATGTATTGCACTTTATTAAGAGTTTGAAGTTAATTGATATTTAAATACAAAAATTTTATATCCTACTATAATGAAAGTTTTATTACGCCAAACATGGTGATTACATTATATTATTACGAAAGCAACCTTAGTCTCAATACCAAACAGTTCTAATTCTGTATTTTGCGAATGCAATTCCTTTACTTAAGAAAGTTCAGATAAAAATCAGTCCCAGCCAATTTGCAAATCACCAATTATTTACTAAATGATTTCTAGTACATATGTAGTTTTTAAGGTACTTGAAAACTAGTTTAACGACAATGACGGTTGGCAAAAGAACCGCGCACTAAAGATTTAGGAAATGGCAATAACCTGTAGATAATGTAACTAACCACGAAGGTCAACTAGAAACAGAACGCAGATAGTGGCGCGACTTTGAACGGAAATCAAGAAGTGAGAAGGATTTGCATATCAAAAAAAAAAGAAAACTATTTGACTTTCTTCTCGTACATACATATGTATATGCATGTATGTACATACAGAACGCCAATAATACCTTGTATTGTATTTCTGATAATAAACGAATTACATAAGCATTGTGTGAATCCATGTTGGCAAGTTTAGGGTGATGTAGTACCTACTGTTACTGCTTTTTCTTTTTTTTCTTGACACCAAAAATAAGATACACTCTTTGGAATGACATAACACAATTTGTTTCACAAACGGACCTCACTAAACAAATTTAACCATGAACTACGTCGTTCCTACAATGTTATGTCTAGTCTGTTTTTATGTCTTTGCCAATTTGTGTAACCAGAATAAGTTATATATAGTGCACCAACACCAAAATACAATGATCTAAGTGTAGAATAATGTAAATGAATACACATGGTCGATTACGTAATTGAAATATAGACAATTGATCATGTGTTTTATATATTTTTATACTTTATAGGCTTAACTCTAAAGTCTGGTAATACAAAACTCATTAAAGATTAAAGTCAATATCTGAATTTACACTCGAACAAGATTTAATACGTAACTAAATTAATCGTTAGATGTTATTGTGTTAACTAATTATACCTGCATGTGTATATTATATCATCGTGTAATTTGTAGTGGTTTTATAGGGAACAGTATCACGCTAATAGTACATTAATCTATGTATATAACTGATATTGGTTACAATTTTATTTGGAATCAATGTTTACAAGATAAGATTTTTTGAATATTATATCACCAGAAAGTTTGAGTAAATCTACCTAAGAAATCATAATTTACAATTACCTTGTATTTCTAATTAAACTTTCGACATCCACTAACACGGTAAATACCTTTAGTTTGATATCTATCTTGCGCTATCTTAATAATATTTTTTTATCGATTACACCCAATCATTTGTCGAAGGTTACGGTTTTAGAAGGTTGCATTATTTTTAGCAAGCATTAAGTGATATGACGACCTTCATATTTTACTAAAAAAAAAAATAATTCATCGGTCATATAAATTAAGTAGTTTACGAATGACATTTTCAATTAAGCTCTTTAGGTATTCATAATTTATTTTTGATCAGCCATAAATAATGAATAGAAATAAAAAAATAATTTTCAAAATGGTAGGTACCCCAAATGTCAAAGACACGTTTCCTACTTCCTATTTTTAAAGCAATTATGGGTGCTGTCTTGAAAAAATACCCCAAAGATGTTGATAAAATTAAACAAATAATAAAAATGTCATGAATAAAATTTACTCGCATGTTAAAATTATTCTAAGAATAGGAGGTGGAAATGTTTGCCAAAATTAGGAGTACTTATATCTTTATTGTCGGAAATACCCAAATAATGTTGCATTTAGTAAATACCTTACCAGATTTTCTTTTTTCAGGCAATACTAAAGATTTTGTCCTTTTAACACGTAAAGATCTCCTTCTTAAAGACCTCAGAAACGATTCAGGCATACGCTGCCTAAAAGAAGGCGTATCTTGAGTTTTCTTTTCGGGAATTAACCAATTCTTTACGGCGGAGATGGTTAACCCATGTTTAGATTTCTTTGGGGTCTGTTGAGGGTCGCCTTTTAAATCCACCATTGTTTTTTGGCACTTGTTTAATAATTTTAAAAATATATCAAGCCAGGAAACACTAACATATTAATTCACAACTTTAAAATATCCATAGTATTTTGGAGCACATTGTAATTCACAAACGTAAAAATAGAGAAAAACGAAAACCTGACAGTTCCTATTCAAAGATCGTAAATGTTTCGATCGCATCTCACGTGTTTTTGACAGATAGCGCGGGACGTACTCTTGATCTGTGCGCGTAACTACGGGTAATAGCGAGTTGCGCGCCTAGTAGGTCGGATTAGGGGGCCGGACCCCCACCCTGAGGGAACGCGTGTAAATTCACCGAACGCAAGCGCGCATAACAGGGGTTTTCTCTGTAGATATAGCATATACTTTAATGCGAAATGCATTTCGATAGAAGAAAAAAGAACGAAGAAATGAACGGGAATCTTGATAGGTGGAACCATTTTATCGAATTTCCTTCCGGTTTGGTATGCAGTAGTTTGGAATCTGTAATCTAGAGAATATTTACGGGAATGATCTGTTTGGAAAGCACTAATACGTATAATCAAACAGAACACGTGATCAGAAACGATAAGAATTTGTGTGCTATAAAGCATATTATATTGAAGGAAATTAGTACGATTTTGCCGACTGATAACGGCATAATAATTAGAGATACGAGATATGAATTAAAAATATATCATTTTCTGCTTATTTAGTAAGAATGAGAATTTTCTACGAATATTAATTTTGTATTACGTGAGAGAAGAATGAAATCTAATGTTCACGGATTACGCACATATGCTTACATATATATTATTATCAAATTTGTACTTTCAACTATTATTATCAAAATAATTATTAGTATTTGGCAAAGGCAATTGCATAAGATAGAGGTATGCATTGAAGCTAATCGAACATTGTTTCTGAATGAATTTAGTTTAATAAGTTATTATTACTATTATTATTATTATTATTAGTGAAACACAACAGCTGTAATATTAAAAATAAAGAGAATAAAACTACGGCGCCGACGTACTGGCAAAAAATACAATAACAACATAAAAACAAATTTGTAGGATATCTGCATAGTTAACAATTGAATCACTTAGAAGATTTTCATGTCTAAAGTACTACTTCCCAGATTGAAATTGATTAAATCGGATATTAAAACTACAATACACGCTTTAAATTAACATATTTTTTACAATTCTATGAAGAGTTTGGAAAGAGTAATGTAATTTAATATTTCGTAAAGCTTGTTAAATAGTTTGTGTAGTATTATTTGGTAGTAGTTTAAATAGATTTAATGAATTATCTCATTATACTTTGGTGTGATGGTTGTATATGAGTATGTAAATAAGAAGGGATTTAAGTTTTGCAACTTTGATTAGGTTCTATAATTAATTGTGCGATAAACCCTATGTGTATGCACATACAAACTACGTACTTATTACATACTTCATACAGGACGTACATACATACTACACTCTATTAGTTTACCATCCCATACGCCCCGATGACATCGTATTAAATTCTAACAATGTAGCATGTCAGCGACATGCCACTGTCGCTACATAATTGACTTCGATTATGCTACGTCAGAAAGCGTAATCCGCTATTCATTAAATGCAGCCTGAAATGTGGGTGTGTGTGATGCAAAATTTGTTTGAAAGATATTAACTGATGTGTCGTAATAGATTAATTTAGCAGTATCGCATTGCATACTTCAAGAATAGGTTTTAGCAGTAAATCTAACTACATATGTATAATTATCTTTAATCTGTTCAGTTAACTTACTTAACATAATAAACAACAATGTGATTTGTAATTAGTAAAAGTGCTTTTTATCATTCAATTTATAGCTATCCGTAAAATATCAAAATTAGGTAACAGTTCACTGGCATAATTACAGCGAAACAAACAGCAATAACTTCAACATTTTTTCTTTTTACAGCGTAGATGCTAGTTGCCTTGAAATGAAGCCATTTAGTTTGTTGAGAATGTAATGTCACACTCAGCAGTGTGACAATTATTCAGACGTTTGAACGTCATGGAAAGTAAACACAATTCATAAACGTTACATAAAATAAAAATAAAGGCGTTCTTTGCCCTACACCTAAATACCATTCTTTCAGAGCTACTGGCAATTAAATAAGGAAGGAATAAAATGTTGCTGATATAATGTTGATATCACAAGGTTTGTAGTTTTTCTTGGCATAATAATATTATTTAATTTAAAGGTATGTTTACTGGGATATTTTGAATTAGCGAAACTTTTTTTTTGAATCAGTATCAGATACCAACAATTTAAAACCTACTCATTTTTATGTGGTGTTTTATATTCTAAATATTTCTCTTATTGCTGCTCCATTAAAAAATGTGTTGGCCTATTTCAATGTTTCGCTGCCATCACCTTTCGGTTCACTTTCAAACAATTCAAACAATAGTTTTCATTCTTTCAATGTCCATGGTATATGTACATGTTAATTATTGGTGCTCCTTAAGTTTGTCCGGTAATTTATTAAAAGCGCTGAAAAAAAATCCGTTGAAATTATTCAGTATGGTATTTTCTCTGTAAGATATGAATCACGATAAATTTACAATTCTAATCTTTGGCCCGCTAACCTGGCAGTTGTTCGTGATAGTGATTACCAATTCGATCCAGTGCTGTAAGGCAGGTGCTGTATCCCTCATAATAAATGCTAATTCTGAGTAAGATAGTACTATTACAGTCAAACCTACGACACACATTTATATATGTACATTAAAGTAATAATTTATCTGCAATTAGTAAATACATATATCGCATTATGACAGAAACGACGTTTGCGTAGCTCTTGCATTTGTCGTTTAAGAAGGTTCGAAAGGTCTACTAAAATTTTCTATCAGTAAAATTCAAAATTGTCTAAACTGTCAGACCTTAAAGAAAGAAGGAACCACTTTTCCAAATCACTACAAGCTTTCGAAGGAAATACTGAAATGTGAAGGTAAAAAAAAGGTTTTTAAGTAAAATAACTTTTCATACATATGTATACATATGTATGTACTTTAATTTTTAAAGCCAGTGACGTGATTTTATGAAGGTAAAGCAAATAAAGTAACAAGACTCCTGGAATGTATATAATTTTAGTATTCACTATTCACTTATATTCGATTTTTGTGTTATGTTCTGCCTATTTTTTAGTTTATAACAATGTTATAAACTGAAAAGTAATGTTACAAGGCGATTTAGATTAGGACGTTAATGCCAAAAATATTACATTTAGTTGGTCCGGGTAATTAATTATTTTAAGCCTAGAAAAATGTCCATAATTGGATGACAAATATGAATAAATAAAAAAAAGTTGGCTTATAAAGTACAAATATATAAGCTGAAACATTCTTATACGACACAAATAGACGCAATATCTATTTTTAGCAGTTTTCGTAATAAATGCATCGCGTTTACCATAAATGATTAATACATAGTTATATTATGATTCTATCAGACACGTTTTCTATACCTATACATACGTACATACACACAAACAAATTACATACGCTTAACTTTATTCTTACTTCAAAAATTTCAGATGCAGAAATTGAAACAAGAGGTTACATAAAAATCAAGGTTTTCTCCTTCACAGCAAATAATTGTGTTCTGAGCGATGGTTATATTTATGTACATGCTTAGTAAAAGTAAATATTTACTTATTGCGCATAATATAATTCATCCGCGAAGCTTAGGAAAGATATCACCTGATTCGTTACGCAAACTTTTAACATCGCAAGAAATGACGTATACTAGCATTTATTGGCTGTCGTTGCTAAAAGGAATATTTGCTCTAAGCTGACGGAACTGCTAGTGCTTCAAAAATTAATATGCTACATTACGTTGGACGATCTTGTATAATTGCTGACTCGAACCGCCTGTTTTGTGCATTGTTATGTAAATAATTGACTTAATAGAAAGCACCTACTATTTGCATCCTTATAGCTCATTCCAATATTTTTGTCGTGTGATTCTCATTAGATTTTTTAAGTATTAACTCATTAGATTTTTTAAGTATTAAATATTTTAGGTAACAGTAGTAGAATTTTATCGAGCCTATTTTGAAAACATCGATCATAATCAATATGTATATTGTAACAATCGATTGAAATGTTGCTTACTAAAGAATCTAGTCAGTGTAACAAGATGGATACTTTTAATTTTAATTTTGGCCATATTGATTTAAATCTGTGCCTGACGACAGTGAGTGTAGGGTGAATGCTCCTGCAATGGATTTTATGTTCAATGAGTTGAACTGTTCAGCAATATAGTAAAGTTTAAAGTCTTTCATTTAAGTATTCAAAGTCTTCGTAAAAAAACTGCATTGGAGTCTACATTATTCACTCTGAATTTGCCGACAGCTGTCTGTATATGTGGACATTAGATGACAGAAAATGAAATTATATGTACTCATTTATTATAGCATTACAGTATTTATACCCTATCTAGTATTAATGTCATGACATGTATTGAAACGGACTTTAAATACACTCTACATTCATTGACATACTGACAATATGAAAAACATACAAGTTGTATGTTGCGTATAGATTCCCAGCAGGTAGTAAGGATGTGTTTGTTTGTCATCTAGAAAATCTATTACACTTGTTGTAGCGTATGTGACAGCATAATTACTTGTGGCGATTTAATGTAATTTCTTGGACTAAGTTGACTTCGCTTATATTACAAACTTGTTTGCATGTTTTAATTATAATACATAGTTACATAACACAGTCAACCAGGATAACTCCATGAACAATTCTCTATATTTTACGATGTTTGGGCTCGTCCCTTCAATATTGGTTTTTT
>SMLS01049781.1:0-11703 GCA_004785975.1 Popillia japonica | reverse complement strand
AAAAAAAAAACAAGAACGAAGTAGGATAACGCGATTAGTCACTTCGACTTGAAGTGACGAGGTCCCCAAACAATTAACCCAATTAGAAACCGCATTTCGCGTCTCGAAATTTTATCCCGAAAAATACCGAAACACCGCACTTTTATGGCCGGCCAAGGTCGTCTGGATAACGACCTTGTTTGGGTTTTTTTTTAAGGAGAAACCACTAAAAATAAGGACGATCTGATCTGGCGGAGAAGTACGTGATCGTTTTTCGGTTTAATAATCGTAAGTAGCGAATTTTGCTAAATTTTAGGAAGTTTATGTTTGTTAATTGATAACGTAAACAATTTTACGTACGAAATTTGAATCTCCTACTAGTTAGTTATCGTCTATTAAATGTTGTCTTATGTCAACAAACGAATTCCATCACGATATGGTGTCAGTCGTATACGAGGGTCGTCTAAAATGCAAAAATTTTGACAGCCGTCAAATATAAAGTCGAATTATAGACGTTTTTTAAACGATTTTATTGCAATTAACTTGTTTACAAAAATATTTTTATACAAACAGCCGCTGCGTAAAGCTTTTATAAATCCTCGCCCTATTACATGCACATATTAAGAATGTAGAGTTCTATCTCGTACGGTTCGATCATTTGTGAAGAGATGGCGCGTCAAACTCATATAAAATAAACGTCAATAATGACAGATGAACGTTTGAGCTGTTTAGGGATTGCTCCTTTGTTTACAAGGAAAAAAAGAAACAACTGTCTCAAATCCTCTTCAAGGTCTAAAACACGATTGCAATAAAATCCACCACCGCCTCCTTCTTTGTGACAGCACTTGTCTTTGGCCCTGGATCTGGGCATAATCTTCAGAATGAGTACATAACGCACATTAATTTTTCATGTAAACTACCCAAAAAAGCCACTTCACATGCATGTCAACAAACTAGTGGGTCATCAGATACATTTTCCCACTAGCCACTCTTTAACCACAAAAAGAAAATTGAGAAACTATGTTCATTTCTGAAATAGTCTCAGACTCTTAAAAGCTCTAATACTTTTGGCACTATTAATCGCTGAACGTATTTGACGTCAAGTCACGATCATGGCTGTCATTCGCTCGCGGTGCCGTATGAAATCTGTCACTTTGACAGTATTTAACCAGTCTCTGACTACAACATCCGTGCGACTTAAAACTTAAAAAAAATGGTTAATTTCAAATTACGTGACTCATATCCTTCTTGTAAGACTAAGAGATTTAGTAGCCCCACGAAGAGACCGGGCCAGAATCGAACTCACGACACCTTGTGGAAGTCCAAAATCTGCTAACATGAACGAAAGAGCCTGAGATAGCAATGGAATTTAAGAATCCAGAAGATTTATGCAATGTCAAACTAATTTCTGAAGCTAAGGAAAGTGTTTACTACTAGCTTGACAAATGATGCCTTTTAGCAAAAATTGGACTAAATTAATTTGGAACTATTGCGAAAACTTGGAAAGAATTGGAGAACTTCAATTATGTCGAAAAAATAGGAATAAGGGGTGAGTCTAAGCTAAAATCATTGAAATTCTAGTAAATTAACCAACACAATCGCTTTGACAAGTCGAAA
The DNA here is from genome assembly GCA_004785975.1 of Popillia japonica. Taxonomy (NCBI): domain Eukaryota; kingdom Metazoa; phylum Arthropoda; class Insecta; order Coleoptera; family Scarabaeidae; genus Popillia; species Popillia japonica. Next base: position 10,107 of record SMLS01049781.1, on the reverse strand, counting down.
TTGTTGAAATGTCAAGCGTTGCCATGGTGACGGTATTCGACTTTTTGAGCGTCCACCGTATATAGCATCATTTCACATTTTTCCATTTGAGGTTATGTATATTTATTCAACGCACAAACTAAACTGTACGCAGAGGATATTTACAATTCTAATATTAATTACGCAACTTTAAACCGGAATATTAGCCGAAGATAAGGTACGTTCACGTTAGAAATAGCAAAAAACAAACCTAAATCCTCGACCAATTTTAGCATAACACCACCGATGTGTAGATCGCCTTTTACGCGGATAGACCGCTCCGTTTGGAGGCTGGTGACGTGAACAATGAGATCCCAAGATCCATCGCCGATCAATTGACCGTTGGACATCATTTTGCACAGTTTTCTCGTTAATTCCCCGCACTCAAAGCGAAACTAACATTTTCCGAACAAGTTCACGCGAGAGTGTGAAAAGTTTTTTTTCAAGTTTATTTTCGTACGGTTCGCTATCAAAACAACGCACAGATTCGTTCAGCACTTCGTAATCGTTCTAAAAATAAGTTTAAAGTTAGCCTATTTTTTCGAAAATCGAATTCGATATGATTCAATTTGATTTCCGCACGGAAAATTGCGTATCGACCGTTCGTTAAGGCAATTCGCGATAATCTGTTCTTCTGTTCTTGTTCAGTCCTATTCAAGTTAATCTGCGTTGAGAAACAGGTCCACCAACCGATTAAAAAGAATTATTCTATATGTATGTATGCAACCAAACTTACACGTGAATGAAATAGAATTACTAATACTAATGTATATTTATTAATAAAAATTAATACTAGAATGTGTTATTTGTATAAATGATTAAATTCTCATTAAATGTGCGTCTTTTTAAAAGTTTTAAAATTACTACTTAGGGTTGGTAGACCTGATTCTGGGAGCATTCGGTTAATTTCATTCGGTTCGATCAAATTGTGTCAAAAGTTGTCAGATGTCAATCTGCTTAAAACTTCATCTTAATTATATTTAACATACCGCAGGTATTTTAAAAATTTATTAATACACACAGTTTACGTTTTTATTTAACTTAGTGTTAGCAATTGAGAAAATCAGCACTACTCCTTTAATTATTATAAAAAATAACTGCGCGGGAAACTCTCATTTTGTTTGTTTATTTCCAATGCAATTTTACCTTATTCTTGCATTCTACGCAATTTTTACCTAAATTGTGAATGTAGATCAAAGTATTTATTACATTTATAATGAAATAAACGTATATCAAACGATTAGTCACAATTAAATTTTAACGGTTTTTCCATTACAGGACAATAGAACAAAATGGTTAATAATGGAATAGTTTTATTCTAGCATCACTGGTCTCGTTCTATTTTTCCGCAATTAGATAAGTTTAGATTAGTATAATGTCTGAAGAAACTCCATCAGCAGTATTAGAAACTGTTTTAAAAGATATATCAGCGAGTCGAAAGTTAATCGACGAGTCAGTAGTTACACTTTCCAAAGCGTTAAATTCTGTGAATCCTAAATGTGTAAACGACGAAAAGGATATTGTTGACAAAACTAAATCGATTCTTGATGAGATAAATAAGAATATTTCGGAATGTCGTAGTTATTTCTATAAGTTTTACGATGATTGGAAAAATAAGCAAAGTAAGTTGTTCAAATTAATTAAAATGGGATTTAAACCTTTTATTTTTATATATTTTTTTGTCTCTGACAATTTCAGCATGTTATAATGGAAGACGCACCTCAATCGGAAGTAACGAATCGTTATTTGCTGAATCCCCCGATCTTATCGGTTCTAGCTTTAATTTTGGTGAAGATAATAGAAGTGATGGTCCGATACCTGGTAATAACGCGAGTTTAAATGATAAAGAAGCCCAATTAGAAACTAGTGAGGGTAAGAATCTCGAGGATAATCGGGAAGACCACACGAATGACAACGGTGACTCTACTGTGCGTACAGATGCGTCAGTTGAAATTGAAGATAAAGAGGAACCGCTACGTGATGAAGCTCAAAATAAAGATCAACTAGAAGAAACTAGTAAGAAAAACATTGAAAACGATGTAGTTGGAGCTAGTAATGAGGATTCGAATATTTCAACGGAAAATCGAACAAATAACGAGGCTGTAAATAATAATATTGTCCCCGTCGACATTGAAGGAGAAACAGGGGGTACTGTCGTGAATATTGATCATATCGAACTTGACGCCAAAGCAAATACGAAAGGAACAAGTGATAATAAAGATCTCAATGAAGAAAACTCAAATGATAATGATTTAGACCCTTTAAATGTTGGTAATAATGCAAACGATGATGACACGACTAACGATTCTGTATTAAATAATTATTTAGACAAGAAAGATGAGGAATCCTCGCAGAAATTAGATTCTGACGCTTTAAAAACTGAAAATGCGTTTAAAATTAAATGCGTCGATATTACTAAACTGTTAGAAGTCCATCCGGAAACTTCCACGAAGGAAACTCCCCCGGCAGGTGATGCAAACGCATCAGTTGTCGTAATATCAGATTCCGATAATGAATCCTCACCGAGAAAGGCCAAACTAAAAGCTAGCACTATCATTCCAAAAATCGGAAGGGAAGTTACCGTAATTCCCATTAGAGCCGATAAGAAGGTTGTTATTTTAAACGATTCTGATAGCGAGGATTCCCAGAAAGAACCATCCCGACGAAGTAAAATTGGATTACGCAAAAGGACTTTAAGGAATCCAGTAGCATCGAAAGTTAATTCTACACGTAAGGAACCTAAAATTCCACCGTTGGAGAACAGGAGGGTTTTACGCAAACGAGCTGTGGTGGATATAACAAATGTTAGCAGTTTATCGGAGAATAGTTCGACGAACAGTGATAGTGAACTGGAGCTCGCTCGGTTAAGGAAGAAAAGTGCAAACAAGCAGAAGAAGACCGCAGAGGCGAATGATAGTTTATCACCTTCGGTAACGGATGAGAAATTGAGGCGGAGAGCTTACGTGCTGTTAAAGAGGATATCCTCCGATAAATTGAAGGCAAATTACGAAAAGATTCTTATGAAGAAGTAAGTATAATACAGCAATCGATATTTATTATTTGTCATGAGCGAGGTTCGCAAAATTACATCGGCAGCCCTTTGTATATATGTAATTCGTGATTAAAAATTGTGATTAAACAAGAATAGTTTTCGGTAAGTGCAGCATAAAAAATTGTGGGTGATCTCGTATGAAATTTAAATGAAATAGTGTGTAAGATGGAAGTTTATGAGCTGGCAGTGTGATTTGCGAGCCTCCACGATCGATTACTATGCTTATAATTCATAAACCGCAACAGAGTTAAGTCGTAGATGTTTGTAGTCGACACATTTTGTGTTTATCAATTAGGTAAATGCTAGATTTTGTGAATAAGTAATATTTTCTATAAAATTTAGAGGAGTATGTTGTTAAAAAAGTTTTAGTTTATTTTTTTTTATAACTTACACAGTAATATTTATAAAGTCATTTGAAAATCTTCTTCTGCATTCATTCGTTCTTCCATTCTTGGCACCGTAATCATATGGAGATCCATTTGTTGATAAGACATTTTCACTTTTAGTAGGAAGTAAGTTCTCAATAGAGAACGGTGGGAATAAGTCCATATCTCTTATACTTCTAGAATTCCATTGAAGAATAATCATTATACAGGGTGTTAATAGAAATTTTGATTGACTTTACGTTAATGAGAATAAAAATAAAATTAATTTGACTTATACAGTGTCTACCAAAAAAAGGGTATCAAAGAATATTATTGTACACCCTGTAGAATAAACGCAAACCCTGTACAAGCGAAATTAACATCTGTAGAATTATATGTTGTATTAACTGACCTTTAATTGATTGTATGAGTTTAGAGATTTGCTTCGGTGTCTCGTCTTCTAAGCTTGTGAAGACGTCCACCTGCTATTGCCCACTTTACCCTACAGAAAGTTTTGGTTGTTTCTCTGTTGATGGAGTATCTCTTTGTAGTTTTTTTTGCATTGGACGTAACCTTGATTGTTTTTTTTTACAATTCACAGTCTTTTGCGGTGCCTAATTGACCTTACCCACAATTTACCCATTTAGGTTCTTGTAGGAACGAAAATAGTCCAATTCTACTTGTCGTAATGCACTTTTAGTCCTCTCCTACCATGCGTCAAGCACTCAATAGAAAAAAATCTGATTTGAAATAATTTTAAAATCTACTGTTTGATAATCAGCGCTATCTATTGGAGATACAGAGATCTTCTAAACATATAAACGACAATTTTTCTCAGTATTACTATCAGCAATTGATAATCGATCCTAAATTGATAAACTAATTCTCTAATCATCAACATTCGCCGAGAGAATTTATCTCTCCAATTCGACCAAAACTAAACACACTCGAAATAAATAAGGAACCACGTTTTTTTTTCTCCTTTGTCTTGTTTCACGATCGCAGACTAACTAACATGGACAGCTTGAAGAGAGTGCGACGGCACGATTCGAAATCGTCGGATTCCGCGGAATCCGCAACGTCCTCAATGACAACTAAAAAGAAGAGGCACTGCTCCTCTAAGACGTCCAAAGTCGAAACGTCCGAACACCCGATCGATTCCGGCGGGGATTCCGACGTTTCGATGCATAGCGATCCGTTGAAGATAAACGACGACGACGATGACGTAGTAGTGGAGCCGCCGAAGGAGTCGGAGGAGAGGGAGTTGAACCGCTGCCAGGAGGAACTTGCCGAAGCTTTATTGGTAGGATTTTTAATTAAATAAATAATTTCATTAATTTATTTAATTTTTTTTTAATAGAACCGTATTGGGGACGAGGAAAATGTGTCCAAATTAAGTTCAGATTCCGAGAATAAAAAATCAGATGGTGAAGATGGGAGTAGTAAGACTAAGGAGAAGAAGAGGCGGAAGTCTTCGATTTCCGACAAAGAAGAGGCGGGGAAATCAGATAGTGCGAGCGATGGAGATGCTAGAAAACAAAAGAAAAAGTGGCGCAAGGATAAGCTGCTTACGGAGGATATCACGGAAAGCGATTCTGAAGAGAATTTTTCCAAATTTATGAAGAAAAAGGAAGCTTTGGACGAGAAAAATAGGTAAATTGTTTTACTAATTTTATTTTTGTTAATTTTGATAAATATGTTTGGGGTTGGTTCGGAAATGTGAAGTATTTTTGTGTTGTTTAGCGATACCGAGGAAACAGTGCAAGGAAAACAGAAAAAAAGGTAACGGTTTAAGTTTGTGAAGCATAAATACGGAATTAATAGCAGTAGCAGTGACTAACACTTATATTTATGCGTTTTCCTTCCTTTTTGTAAAGTTGATTTCAATTTAAGAGATACATATTCGTTCAGTGAGTTTGGATTTGCTATTTTGCTATTGATCGCGCTGGTCCACCGGTGGCTGGTCCGACCAAACTCGAAGAGTTTGGTGGACCAGCTAGTGACGTTAGTATAAGCTTACTATATACTCTTTTTTTATTAAGGAGACTAAATTGTAAAACCTGCATCACAGTAGGCAAATTAACCTGACAGCTAATTTGGCGGTAAATTTAAATATAAAACAAATTTATAAAAAGTGCACAATAATTTTAATATCAAAAGGAAACCGTTGTGAAGGTTTAGATCTGTTGTTCGCGCTGGTCTATTGATCGCGCTGGTCCACCGGTGGCTGGTCCGACCAAACTCGAAGAGTTTGATCATCTAGTGACGTTACTATAAGCTTACTATATACTGTTTTTTTTATTAAGGGGGGTAAATTGTAAAACCCGCATTACAGTAGGCAAATTAACCTGACAGCTAATTTGGCGGTAAATTTAAATATACAAAAAATAAGTGCACAATAATTTTAATATCTATTTGATTATTTGCATTATACATACTTGCAGTACATCAAATATATTAACATTAAAATCACATCATAACAATTTAAATGCGGACACTCTGTATCTAGCGAGGGCGTATGCCGAGCAGTGTTTCCCGCATTTGAAAACTGTTGTGGTGGTTTACATCAATAGAATAACCGATCAAATAATTCCAATATGTGTGCCACTGAAATAGTTTATTTATCGTACTGTTCATTATTTACAATTATATTAGATAATTATTAACGATTCAGATGAATCCCCAACTACGTGCACACATTTTACCATAACAAAATTAGAAGAGAATTAACTATAGGTTAATGGTCTGTTGGATCAAAAGGAAACTGTTGTGAAGGTTAAGATCTGTTGTTCGCGCTGGTCTATTGATCGCGCTGGTTCACCGGTGGCTGGTCCGACCAAACTCGAAGAGTTAATAATAATAAGAGTTTAATTACATGAAAATTAACTATAGGTTAATGGCCGGTTGGATCAAAGGCTGTGTCCGAATTCGCATTTTTCTCCCATCTAGTATGTACTACAACCTAGTCAACAAGCCCAGCACTAGTAAGTCCCGCCTCTCCAAACGCATAAGAACTAGAATGTATATTAAATGTGAACTTGAAATAAGTAAAAGAAAATGTATGCTAGAATGTGTACTTGCAGTTCTACCAACTTCGTCATAATAAGTTTTTCACTGTTTTGACGGGTTTAGTTTATAAATGAGCTATATTCTCAATCGTTTGAAGCGGCTGTTCTGGGAATTACTGGTATTTTTTTCTAAAGACGTTGAAATTTGAAATATTGCCAGTTGTTACCCGGGTAAATGATAATAGTACATTCGCGCAGTAATTACTGTTATATTTGCTATGATTTATACAGACCTCTATCGGCTCAAAACAGAACCTACCTTCGAGATTCGTAGACGGACGAATCCTACGGTGTTTTGGACGTAGGTGGTCGGTCGAATCGATCGGCTTCCGAGGGAGGGTTGGAGATGTTCTCGAGGGTCGAAAAGAGGCGGCAGCAGAGGGAGGGGCTGGCACCATTTCGCCAGGAATAAATTAGAAGGGGTTGGCGCAGAACGTGTAGGACACGGGGGGTTGGCAAGGTGCGATCGCGCCGGAACGCGAGGGTGTGGCGCCGAAGAGGCGGCCGAGCACGAGGGGGTGGCGTAAAAGAGGCGGCCGAGCACGAGGGGGTGTCAGACGAGGCGGGAGGGTTTGGTTGAATGGCCGCCGATCGTGTAGGTCGAGCGCGTGTCAGAGGCCGTGTCACTCGCGGACCTGGTCTTACCGATGCTAGAGGAACGGACAAAGCGCTCGCTGCGCTCGCATAGAAAAAAAGAACGACGTAAAGCTTGTCCCTGGAGAAGGGAATCGTTCATTCGCCGGAGATCCGGTATATCCTTATCCCGGACGTGTCCATAAATGCTTGAAGCTGACAGTTACTGTCAAATTTTGATTAAGTTTGTCACACTACATTTGATTTCAATTGCAAGAATTGTCATTAGCGTCCCACGCGCTAGTTACTTTAAGCATAATTATTAAAGTTGTATTTTAAAATCAAACACAATATGTTTCCTTTTGGAAACGTTTATTGCTAATAAACAAGACAAGGAAAACAGAAAACCTATACAAAAACCCAAAGAAAATACAGACGTGCGACTATGCCATAGAGGAATAAACCAACTGACATTCTCAGTGTGGTAAACTTTAGCACAGATATTGCATACATTTCGACAGACGTCAGCTTCAAACATTTACGCACACGCGATATGTACATCAAGTAAACGCGTCCGAATTACTTTCGAATGCATGTATACTTGGTGGGGCAAGTTTACCTGATGTCACAAGTATACTTCGCGTACATACTAGGTAATTCGGACACAGCCAAAAGGAAACTTGTGAAGGTTTAGATCTGTTGTTCGCGCTGGTCTATTGATCGCGCTGGTCCACCGGTGGCTGGTCCGACCAAACTCGAAGAGTTGGTGGACCAGCTAGTGACGTTACTATAAGCTTACTATATACTCTTTTTTTTTATTAAGGGGACTAAATTGTAAAACCTGCATCACAGTAGGCAAATTAACCTGACAGCTAATTTGGCGGTAAATTTAAATATAAAACAAATTTATAAAAAAATAAGTGCACAATAATTTTAATATGTATTGGATCCACAGCCTATCCAGTTTTACAAGCAAATAGTTAAAAAAAAGATTTTCTTGTTTAATCGTAGTAGGGACACAAGAAATCGTAAGCCTATATTTTGGCGGGCTATATTCAAATCACTCCCCTTATTAAGAAACAGAGTATAAAGAGAAATTCAAAAAACACAGTACACCCTTAACAGCTTAGTTTGTAGGACGAATCGGTGTGATGTGATTTGTTAGGCAAGCATGCAATCAATGTATAGTAAAGCAGCTTATTATATTGAATATAATGCCTCTCTATTAGTGCATATGACGTCATCTCTCATTAAATTCATTTGTTACCAGTTTTTGGTGGTAGAACTTAGCTTAATGGATGGATATTTAGTTTTTGCGGCTCATGCTGCAAACCTACGCCGCTGTAGCTCACACTCATCCCATTGGCGTTATGTATGTCTTAAATTGAAGCAGCTTTATTGGTTGCAGTTTCAATCTCTGGTTTTCAGCTTTATTCTTCGTTCTAAACAGTTTTTCTCCCTATACAAGCATGTATTTATGCAACAGCTATCTTTACCTTCTACGTATTGGAATATAAAATACTTTATTTTATTAGATTGAAGAAAAAACGTGGTAAATACGTCTTGAGATCGTCAGGCTCGGAATCTGCATCCTCCGGTAAAAGCAGGGACAATTCTCCGGCATCATCTTCAGGTAATAACTCAGATCCGGATAAAAAAGAGGACGACGCAAAAGAAAAGTAAGTTTTAATTGATTACATTTAGATAAATATCACTATATTTCTAAAATACTAACAGCAAGAAGCAGAATAGAAAGAGAATACGAAAACTAAAGGATAGCAGCGACGACGCGGAGGACGATGACAAAACCACAAGAAAAAATATCAGAAAGGTCTGGTCGAAGAACACGCTATCCGAATCAACGATCGCCGCTGAAAAAGAGGAGAAGGAACGTAAAGCGAGGATAGCGGAGAAACAAAAGAAGGTAGGCTTTTTCCAAAATCGCTCTTCTCGATGATGTTAATAAACGAGATTAACAATTTCAGTACAATCTCATTTTCGAAAGCGACGCTTTAGAGAAAGCCGGCGTCGATAAGGTAGTCCTCGACTTCGACGACAAGACGAAGAAGGAATTGCTGAAGATCGATTCGCGGGTGGTCAAGAGTCTGAAGCCGCATCAGGCGAAGGGTATCCAGTTTATGTGGGATACGTGTTTCGAATCGTTGGAGCGGGCGAAGAATACGAAGGGGTCCGGTTGTATTCTGGCGCACTGTATGGGTCTAGGGAAGACTTTGCAGGTATGTTTTGATTTTTTTTTGTGCTTCGATTGGTAGTCGATAGGAGGAGGTCAAAAATTTTATCGAAATTTGACAGATTTTTTATAGGTTAGGAACGAACACTGCCTCCTCGCTTGGGTGTTGGTCTTCTCCTCCATGCTTAACAGAGAGATTTTGACTTTAGTTTCAATTTTTACCATATCTCAGACAGAGGAGGTGTTGAAAAAATTGCTGGCTAACGGTGCTTCACGATTTTTTTAACCAATTTTGGCCTGAACAGGTTCAGGTTCAGCTACCTATAGCACTAATTTGCCAACAATCTTCATAACAACAGCGCTCACCTCGAAACTATTGTCTAGAAAGCAATTCTCCAAAAGTTCGATGCTCCTCTTTACTCAGACGACGGCCCCACCTCCGGTTTCTAGCCCTGTCACTTCTATACACCTCCTATTTCGCAATCTTGAAGAGTTTTTTCGGCTCCCACCCCGTCTGTTAATTTGAAAACCCAACCGAATGAACTGTTCATGATCTGAAGATAGTTTCATCCAGTTCCACCAAAACCTCGAGCTTCTCCAGGAAACACTTGAGTGCGTCCGGCTTTCCCATTCTGATTCTGTAATATGTGTATGCTTCTTTATTAATATTAAGACACATATCATTTACAAATTTAGCTTCAATACTTAATTATTGACAACTGACATAATCATGATAATGCATTACATAATAATCTAGGTACCACCCTCTGCTGAAATTATATGACCCATATACACTGACTTCCAGAAAAATTGCAACACCTAGAAGTTGTCGAACGATTT
>SMLS01049779.1:0-11562 GCA_004785975.1 Popillia japonica | reverse complement strand
AAAAATGATAGATTTAGAAAAAGAAAGCATAACAAGGAGCTGGTGGGTTAGACCATGGTTGATTGCGAAAAAGGGAAACTTAAATTTAGTAGAGAACGATTTTCCAGCAGATCCTCAAACTATATGTATCGCTTAGACTACAAATATAATAACTAGGTACTCTCTGAATTATCGTAATTACCACGAATTATCAGCTGCGATAAACGTGTACACATTAAAGGTCTTCATGTGATCTTCCCTCACATCACATAACCTTTTAACATAGGACATTACAACTGTTAACATTTTTAAAAGATTCGAAACTCCCTTCACAGTTGCTATTCTTAGTTCAATTTATTGTTAGGTGTAATGCAATAGTAAGTTCTTATTTAAGAACTTAAAATTCACCAATAAAAAGATCTTAAAAATATATTCAAATTTATTGATAAGTGTAATACGACAGTAAGTTCTATTTCAGGAACTAAAAATTGATCAATTTTAAGATCTAAAAATTGATCAAGAAATTGACGAGTGTAAAACCAGCTTTAGATAGAGCGGCCTTAGTAGAAAATATTAGGGGCTCTTACAAATAATAAGTAAATATATACGAAAATATTTGTTTTTTTTAGAAAATTCAAAAACATTGTGAATAATATAAACACCTATTCCTATGCTCATTATCATCCACACAATATATAGAAATTTATTGGAGAAATAAATCTCTATTCATTAATTTGATTGTTTTTTGGTATTATTGCGAAGTAGCGTACTAATGAGTTTTGGAAGCAACTGCTTTGTATTATGAAGCCTTCTATATAAAAACACAACTGTATGTGTAATTGTAAGTGTATTTACATATTAATTACACTATACATATTTTGTGTGATGATAGGGACGCGTAGAATATCCTCTCGTAAGTTGACTCAATTTAAACAGTTTTTTCCGAAAATTACAACGTAATTAAGCAGGTTAAATATGTTGCCGCCTTTAGATGTAAGCAACTAAATCATAACAGTAATAGCATAGTATCATAAACTGCATTGTAATAAAAAAATATGTTATTCTAATAAAATAAAATAGGCCATGCAAAAGTATTCGTCCAATTAGACTTAACACCGTAAAAACGTGGAAATTACCGATACAGGGGTATTTGCATAACGATAAATAATGAAGCACACAATTGATTAGTATGTTTACCACATTCAACCAAGTTTGTCTTCGTATGGTTTCAAAATGGTGAAAACAAGAAATTAAATATGTTGCCGTTATTTGAAATGCTAGTAAGTTTGTAATGATCTCTGACGTAACTACAAATATCCGCAAATTAAAAACGTTTATTTCAGCCTTTATTCTTAATCTTTTTTGTAAATATTACCCCCTTTCTTACTAAAACAAGTGTATCCCATACGTATTTACAGTTAATAGAATAAGTATTCGTCCACTTCTGTTTAGAGTGAAAGGTAAATTAAAATAAATATAATTAATTGAAATTAACTTTTAAAAATAAACTCAGTGCATTCTTTAGATGTAAGCAACTAAATCATAACAGTAATAGCATAGTATCATAAACTGCATTGTAATAAAAAATATGTTATTCTAATAAAATAAAATAGGCCATGCAAAAGTATTCGTCCAATTAGACTTAACACCGCAAAAACGTGGAAATTACCGATACAGGGGTATTTGCATAACGAGAAATAAAGAAGCACACAATTGATTAGTATGTTTACCACATTCAATCAAGTTTGTCTTCGTATGGTTTCAAAATGGTGAAAACAAGAGAAACTGTTGTTGTTGAGCGAGAAAGAATAATTGAACTATACAAACAAACGAACAACGAAAAATTGCAGAAATAGTCGGAAAACCACGTACAACAAGTCAATATATAATTCAGAAATACAACACTTTTCAAATGATCAATAAACCCAGAAGTGACAGACCAAAAGAAATATCTGCTTTTGACGAAAGAAAAATATTAAGGTTAGTGCGTCAAAATCTTCACATATCTGCTCCAAAATTATATGCAGAGTTGCAATTAGCGGAAAAGCACATCAGTATTGATACAGTACGGACCAGAATGCGGAGGGCGGGGTACAAGGACTGAGTAAGCCAAAAGAAGTGGATTAGTATAATGTATGGTGAATAGGCGAAAACGTTTACAATTGGCAATGCAATATGTTAGTACGGCTGAGAAATTCTGGAAACAAGTTATTTTCTCTGATGAAAGAAAGTTTTGCATATTTTACTCATCTGGAAACCAGAGTATGGCGAAAGAAAAATACTGAGTGCAATAAAATAAATTTAAGACCCACGCTGAAACACGGCGGTGCTTCTATTATGGTTTGAGGATGTACATCGGGGGCTGGGGTTGGTAAGTAGCATGCAGTTGAAGGTGTCATGTGACCAATGCGTATATTTCGACTTTGAGGCAACATCTACACGGTAGTGCACAAAAAATTGAAAAAGATTTCTATTTCCAGCAAGATAACGACCCGAGGCACACTGCTCGGGTCGTTAAGAAGTGGTTGCTAGATAATACTCCCCATTTGTTGGAAACACCGGCCCAGTCTCCCGATATCAATCCAATATAACACGTATGGGCAGAAATAAAAAGAAATTTGAGAGAAACTCCGATTATAACAATGTTTTATTGAAGAATAGGATAAAGTAACTCCCGAATTTTTACGAATAAATTGATGAAATCCATGCCTAAGCGGATGAGAGCGATTGTTGCAGCAAAGGGTTATGCCACTACATACTGGATGTTCCTTTTTAATATTTGTTTTTATGTGTGTTTTCTTTATCAACAGTCAGCAGCTCATTATTGTATTTTAATTTATTTCAAAAAAAATGTGCATATCTGTATTTATATTACGTTATAATTGATGTAATATGTTTTCAGGAGACCGATTTGCAAATATCGCCATATTACTAAGGAAGAAGAGGAATGTGAGATTATGGAATTAATAAGAAATAATTCAAATAATCAGAGAAACCGGTTTCCATTTAATAATAATTTTCAAGAATCTCATTTAAACCATCTCAATGAAGTATCAGGTAACTGCAATAAGAGGGAACGTAATGAAATTATTAAAACATACTATGCTGTAGATATTAATAGACAATCCAGACTAAGTTATGATGACAATGATTACGAACCTTTACCAAAACGACGTTTTTCTAGTCGAACGGATTTTACTGAAACTGGTGTATTGCCACCTGATTTTCATAGGAAGAAAGCAGCGTTTAGGGGATATTTTGCTGCAAATCCTCCTCCTATGATAGGCCATCTGGATGCAAGGTATTACATATATAAACATGTTTTATTGTATTATTTTTATTTTGTTATAGGACAATAATGCTAGAAGAAGAAAATAGTCTCTTACATAAAGAAATAGCGCAGCTGAAAAGACAGGTACTTGTTATGGTATTAGAAATTATTAATTTTATTTCAACATTTATTTATTTCAGGTTTCTGATTTGACTGCTACTAATGAATTTTTATTAGATCAGAATGCCAATTTGAGAGTATCAAGTAAAAGGAACGCATCAGTAACTGTGCCTGCTGTAACTTTAACAAATTCTTTGCCACAAAATACACCTCCACAGGTATTATTTTCAAATATTTTCCTGTTGATTCTGTAATTATATATTCCTGGAAGTAGAAATATAGTGTATTGTAAGTATTGTTTTAAAACATGACAATGGGTAAATTACCAGCCACAGTGGTAAGAGTGATTGATTATACTAGGACAGCACTTACGGTTTCAATCTTATTTGTGACGCTTTTGGCAACATTTCGCTAAAGCGTTACTCTGGCTGTCTTACCACTTGCCATCAGGACAGAATTAACATGGCAATATTGTTTACGGTATGGGAATTGTACAGTAGGTGGCCAATGAATTAGAAACTCTAGAAAGACTTCATAATTTAATCGAAGTAAGACAGAAAAAGTAATCCTATTATTTTAAAGATTTTACTAAGATAATGTACACTATTATTATGCTCCCACATTACACTAAATTTATCAATAACTGGTGTAACTTAATTTTTCAATAATATTATATTTTAAATACATAATTCTACACTTCTTCAACAGAATCACTATCACTGTCCATACTAAAATCACTGTTACTGGAGTCATCACTTCCAATCGAAATAATAAATGGGTTTACCACATTTCTTTAGAATATTACTGAACCGTTCGGCAAAAACATTTGCATCAACTTCATTGTGGTAATCGATTGTTTTTCTTCCTTCAAATAGTAGTAACCCATAGTTAACAAAACCGTTTTAGAACCAATATGTAAAATAATTAAGCGTCTTCCTTCACCAGTAGGATTTTTTAGACCAGTAGTTACACTATCTATATTGCTTGCCTGCTTGTTGTAATATTAACATCTACCAACACTTTTCCTCTTGTGCGCACTTAATTCAGCCATGTTTCGTCTAAATAATAGATTGGTCGTTGCTCATTTCTATATTTTGATATTGAATCTTCATTAATTTATACAATATTGAACGACTCGTTGGAGGTATATTTTGATCTTCCCTTATTTGCTTTAAGAGCTTGTTAATGTAGTTCCATCATAGAAAAGCCATGTATGATTCTTCTTATCATGTATTTAATAGTGTCGTCAAATGTAGGCAGCAGTGCCTTTCTTCCAAGTTGTTTTAATGGCGATGAAATTAGTCTTTCAGCTTTATATTCACTAAGAATACGGAAAACACTTGTCTTCGAAACACCTATTATTATTAAAGATATTTATAAACATATTTATAAATATTGATGTATGTTACCGACCCTGTTTGAAATTTGTAGTGTCATCTGTGTTTTTTATTGTAAGATTACTACCAATAATTTTCTTGTAGATGGTTTTCCTGTACAGATAAATGTCCACTCCCCAAAGTAGCACGTTATCTTCGAAGCGATATTGATAATCCACGTGTACTAGGCTGTGGATCGCTTTTTACAAGCAAATAGATGAGAAATTGATTTTCTTGTTTAAATTTAGTACAAACACAAAAACATAATAGAAAATATTTAACGAAATATTTACTCAATCAGCAGTGTCTACAATACGGCATCGTTTGTTCAGTGCAAACATGACCGGTAATAAACCAATTGTAAACCTATATTTTGGCTTATATTATTTTTTGATTAAGTCCCCCTATTAAATATTAGTTATATTTAATAGTGTGAGGTAAAATCTCAATTATTTCACTCTAAATGTGTAGTATTCATTTTAAAATATTCAAAATGATTTGTGGGTTCGGAGTTCCTCATTATGAAATTTTTGATGAACTACTTGCGAGACGCGAGGACTTTGCCTCTAATAAACTATGTCTACCAAACGAGAGCGAATGTTAGTGGAAATATTATGTGGAGCACTTTCACAAATGTAGTGAACAAACCATAGAGGTTTTACTGTCGGCTCATTTGAAGCGAACTGAATCTATTGCTTTATTTAAGCCACTATTAAGACTGGCTATTCAATAGTTTAACCCTTTCACTGCGCGAGCTGGATTAATCCGCAAAAAACGGTGGTGTCTGACATAGAAAAAACCTCAAACAATTATCTTCTCTCTATCGATCCAAACTTGTCTTCGTCACTAGACAAGCAACACATAAGTGTCTTTTGCGCAAATTTGCTCTGTTCACTGTGCGAACCATGTAAAGACACAACGGCTCAATGCAATCGTGAATCGCGTTGCGCAGTGAAAGTGTTAAAAGAATTTTGAGATTAATTGTTTAGCCATATTATATGTATATTTAGTAATATCCTCTAGTATTTTATTTGTGTTTTGCGTCTCTTGATGCACAAAGATTATGTATTATGTTATAATTAATTAGTTTATAATTTTTAAGGTTGTAGTTATAAAAGTGTTGTATAGAGTGCCAATGGTGGCACTCTGTGCCACGGTAATAATAACCAGCCACTGATAGATAAGCTTTGGCGTACTGACTTCTGACGACTAATTGGAATCACCTAAGCTAAGTCTTGGTATTGTATTGTTATAAGAAATGAGTGTGATAGTAATAATAATAAAGACGGTTGTTGCTCATTTGTAACAACGACGGGAACTTTGTGTCCGCCTTTGTTTCCAGTAGCACCTAGTGTAAAAACTACATATCATTACCTTTCGAAATTAAAATGTTATTTTTCACCTGTTATTTAAATCACTTTTACAGATATATTTATCTTATTTGAAAAAATTAAGTTGAACATAGTTTCCATAATAACACGGGCAATATTAAATATAGATATGGCAAAAGATATTGATTTGAAATAATACTATGATAAATGAAATATGAAATACCAATGCAGAAGATGAAGAAAAAAAGTTGTATATGTGGATATCGAAGGGTACATTGTTCAATGTAGTTCTATTTTTTTTAAAGCAAGGCTAGCAAGTGCACGTATATTATTGAAATAATTAAGACAAAAACTCCACTATATACACAGGATATACACACAATCTATTTCTTAGAATTCATATTAATTTTCATTTTAACCAACATCTTACAACATATTCGTTTCAGGTAATTCGTACAGTAACTGCTAGTGTCGCAACAGTTCCCGTATCCTTAGCAACTGTAACAACATGTAATCCGGTTTCTGGAAATCCAGTATCTATTGCTGGTTGCCCAGCAGTGAGCATAGCACCTCCTGCTCAAATATTAGCTCCTAGTCAACAAATATTAGGTGCGTCGTTTTTTTTTGTTATATAACATTATGTATATTAAATTATCACTCTGTTTCAGTCACTACAAATCAGTCCAATCAGTTAGCCTTGGCAAATAGTTCTCAAGCGCAATTAGCTATAGCTCAACAGAATTTGGCTAATAATTTGGCACAGCAAGCTCAGCCACAGTTGACATCACAGGCCCAACAATTGGCTTTGGCTACTACTACTCAGCAATTAACGTCTCAAGCGCAACATATGGCTACTCAACAGTTGGCTTTGGCTAGTGCTCCACAACAGTTAACGACGCAGACGCAACAATTGGCAATTGCAAATAGTAATCAGCAGATTGCTCTAGCAAACAGTAATCAGCAGATTGCATTAGCTAATAGTCAGCAGACGCATTTGACATCACAAGCTCAGCAATTAGCGAATCAACAGTTAACTAATCAGGCGCAACAACTTGCTTTGGCCAATACATTAGCAAATAATACAACACAGCAATTAACGTCTCAAGCTCAACAATTGGCATTAGCAAATACTCCACAACAGTTAGCTGTAGCAAGTGTTCCTCAGCAATTGGCTTTAGCAAGTACAAGTCAACAGCTTATAGCACAACAAAATCTAGCTTCGAATCAACAATTGGAAATGCACAGAAACAACCAAATGAACGCTATAAATACATCCCAAGCAATAGCAATGTCCAATGCAACTCAACCAATGGTTTCATACCCCATTATGACACAAAGTATAAATCACGCGTTATCCCATTGAGAAATTCACTGTTTTTATATAATTCAGTGATGATTAGTAATATAAACAGTTTGAAATTTGTATATATTTTCTCTAGAGTAGAGAGTATTGTTATTATATTTTTATTTATTCTCTTCTGTATCTTGTACGCTTAAAGCATTACTTAGAATATAGAATAATATATCACGAGAAGTACCATTAAGTTATTTATCGCACATAAGGCTCTTTCTTTAGCTTATTCTGTATATACTACAATGTCCTATTTTGTGAAACCTATAAATAAGCTGTCATTTTCCTGTATTTGAAGGCTATACATATTACAACCTAAGTAATTTACTGCTTAAACATATGTTGTGCTAACATTTTAAATTGGTAATTAAGTTTTATATTATATAAGTTGTATTAAGGATTGGTAAATTTGTAATAGTTAGTGATTTAAATAGTAAGAGAAAAATAAAATTTTAATTTCGAAATATTTTATTTATTTATTGGTATTAACTTATTCTGCCTGAAAATAAGTTATAGCCATAAGACAAATTGATTAATACGAAGCTAAATGCTTTTTTAGCAAAATAGAAAAAATATTTTGATTATTTATGGAAAAAGTTGGTATAGTAAAAGTGTTTATTTTTATACTTATTAGAAGGACATGCATATTTCTTTCTATATGTGGAGTGTTATATGATGAAAGCGAGGTTTGAATTTTTTTATTTCTTCTATAAACATTGTTTTTCTAGTCTTGCAACAAGACAATGTTTTTTCCGTAAGTTATACAGATTAACGCTTTTGAGCTAGTAATTGTTTTTACCGGAATGACTAAAACGTAGTCCGTACAATGTCCACAATGCGTTTTGCATTGCTAGCAATTTTATTTTGCACATTGCAGAGATAAAAGTTTGGTGTGCTCTTCTGTTTGAGAAATTTTATGTTCTCTAAGAAAGTTGTAAGCCTAAAGAAACTTTAAAGACCACTAGAATGTTGGGTCTGTTAGTTTATGCATAACATGTTCACCAACATCAACTTTCCCATTGTATACGTTGAGTTAAAAGACATAACCAGTAGCAGCATCTCATAAGATGTAATTATACATTTAATTGGATTTACTGGAAGATTTGCTTAAGGTTTGTCTGCTCTATCAACTTGGTTATTTCTTGATCAATAGAATGTTACGTGGAATCCGTACCGATAGGACTTATGGGGTTTATTAAAATGCTGTTTTAACATTGGAGATTTAAGTGTGGGACTGATTATAATTTTCCGACGTTCATATCACCTCTTAAAGTCACATGTTTATATCGCCGTAGTACGTAACGCTACGCATGCAATCCGAAAATTGCAGACAAGTTGGAGTAATTTCCAACACGTTAATTGAACTAATTTTAATTCCTGAATTGATTCTGATGTAGTTATGTACATATTCATATACAATCGACACTTTTGCTATATTACAGTATTTTCCAAATATCTACTTATTTGATTTGTTTACTATTGCGCTAAATTTTTCAACCTAACGCTGTAGGTATACGATATATGTATGTATATATCATTGCGGTTATTAATACAGTCTATAAAGAAGTTGTAAGAAAAAGGAAGATCTATTTATAACGCCTTCTTATCCATGAAATTAAATCTGGTCTACGTTCTCCAAGATCGAGCAAAATGATACGGGATAAGTTGGTATACACAGAATACTTTAAAATATATAAATACTTGATGTTGCAGTTTCTTACTATATGTAAGCATAAAAGGAATCCTCTTAACAAGAAGTATGTATGACAAATAAACAATGAAATAATTTTGAAGCCGTGGGATTTATATTTAAATAGATTAAAAGTAGCTGCGTTTTTAATTTACGTATTCGTCCGTATACAATGCTTAAAAGCACTATACTAAAATCCTGCGGTAGATGCGAACGAAAATTATTCAAGGTATAATTTATAATTATTAGACTCATTCGAGTAAGTTGCCACCAAGTTATTGAAATAGTTGATATAGACATACATACTTGATATATTATCTCCTATATGCATATTTCGATTAACTCTAGAATATGTGTCACTTTATACAACTCTTATAGGGGCTTTAGAGTTTTGACCCCATGATGGTAGTGTTCATCGAATTTGTAATACCTCTTATTTATTTTTGAGCTTCGTTTTATTTTACTTTTTATTGTATAAATCTATATTATAATGCTACTATGCGAACAATACCAAGAAACCGTAGTAATAGTTGGTTTATCGTATTTTTCAGTTTAGTGTTATTTGAAAAACTAGATTTACAATGAGGGATCTTTCCAAAATTTAAACAATGAGCAAAATGTTGATAATATAAGCACGTATATACTTACTATTTCATGGAGTTAATTTATTATTTTTAGTTATTTTAAACTGTTTTGTCCTAAAATTTTCTATTGTGTTCTTTGAATATATAACAGATTTTATTTATTTGAGGACTAAATGATTTTCTGAAGAAATTAACAAAAAACCACTATGTTTGACACAGAAACTTGTATATAATTTTTGAAATATATGTATTTAGCATGTGGGATAGTTTATGCTAGTGTCTCAAATTTATATTTGAAGTATTATATATTGTAATACACTACTATTAGAGCAAAATATATATACATATATATATGTTTTTAATTTGAACATTAAAAAAATATACTAAAATTAGAGATTAGGTGAGGATGTTGGCTGTACAATTATAGTTCTATAAAGAAGCCAAGTGATCCATTTCAACAGAAAATTTATACAAATTGATATCTACTTTTCAAGTAAAAATTTTTATTATGATACATAAATGATATTTTAACTAAAACCATAGTTTAATTAGATACCTACAAATTATTTTTCATTAAATAATATTTAATAGCATTGACATAATCTCCATGGAAACAAATATGTCTTGCTAATTCATTTACTTGAGATCTAATTGGACGAATCTCTTCTCGTTGCAGAAACTCTAACAATTTCTTTTCCATTAACCAAATATCTCCTTGAATTTTCTTCACATATGTTAATCTCTTTGTACCTCTCTGACTAATCTTCAAATAGACAGGAATCATATGATTTTTTGTTCGAGTTATATAAAATGGTAGATCTTCAGTGATGTTCTCTTGCGGTTTCCATCCTGATGGATATTCTGCTAAAGGCTTAGGTTGTGGTATTACTTTTGGTGGAAGAATACTTTCTACATACTTCCATTCATTAGGGTTTTTAGATACTTCATATTTGATAGTTAAATTTTGGTCTGCAGCATTATTTAAATACCTGCTGGCAGTATTCACCAAGAATAAATGTTTCTGTAGATTTAATGTAGCTATTACCCGTTTGGCTAGCATTATTGGTATAATTAAAACGAATTGTGATTGTAACTAATAGGTATACAAAAAATTCATTGCAAAATTTGTGGTTAAGTTAAATTACGCTTGTCAGTGTTGCCAAAATAAATTGCGATCATTGCAAGATACACAGAAACAGGTATGCTCGTTTCAAAACCAAATATGTATCGTCAAAGCCGCGCATGACGTCATTGCGAGGCAAATTCCATTTGAAATTTATTTCAAGAGAAGAGAGAAAATCACTGGTTTTGTAGGCGGGATTTGTATTTTACAATTAATGCTTCGCAATGACTAAGAAGTGAACACTCCTTAGGAACACTCAGTGAGCAATTCCCATTTTAAGTAGCGAAAAAAACAAACGCAGCCAGGGAAATTTTCTCTTGATTGTAGTCATATTGTAGTATATAGTAACGTAGTAACGCTACTTTTGGCACTTGTGTCGATCCTGTCAACCATACCTTTGGCCGCCTTTTCTGTGGTAAGGGCAGGTAAGGGTCTAAAGCACGTTTAAAGTATG
Organism: Popillia japonica; assembly: GCA_004785975.1. Taxonomy (NCBI): domain Eukaryota; kingdom Metazoa; phylum Arthropoda; class Insecta; order Coleoptera; family Scarabaeidae; genus Popillia; species Popillia japonica. Next base: position 283 of record SMLS01049779.1, on the reverse strand, counting down.
AATACTTTTGTATTTGATACTTATTTTATCTCGTTAATTTTTTTAGGACAAGGTATTGCATGCTGTTATACATATAGCATAATAATAATAAATAAATAAGTAGTTTCCTTACTGTAATTTTAAAACTTGAAGTCTCACTTGATTGGATTAAAATACCTTCAATAGATCTCAAAAGAACAGGTTTCCAAATATTTAATGAGTGTTTGTTTGACTGTTACGTCACAGTAAATATATTTCATGCATCCTCAAAAACGGAGTTTTTAGAGTTGTTTGCACGGGGGGG